>PVHY01002479.1:0-126190 GCA_004024945.1 Uropsilus gracilis
GGGAGGGAGGGAGGGAGGGAGGGAAAGAGTGATATCTGTGCAACAGCCCTAGCGCACAGACTCATATTGGACACACACAGGTAGGTGCTCAATAAATATATGAAAAATAAAAGACCAATTTAGTCATCACTGTATTAAGTGGGCTCATCCCTGAATAGACTTAGAACAGTGCCTGACACCTAGTAAATGCTCAGTGTTAGTAATAGTTATTAAGCTCAAGACCAAAGTCTTGGCCCTGTAACTGAGCAGCCCTGAGACCCTTTGAGATCTAGCAACATGGAGCTTTAATGATGAGAACCTTTCTTCCTCGTCTTTCTGGAAGACGAGTCTTTCAGACTCCTGGTCTTTCTCTCTTTCTTTCATCCTTATCTAATGTGGTTTTGTTTCAGTGATGGCAATTAAGAAACATTGCATGGTTTTGACAGAAAGCAAACTGTGCTATCAATGCTGAAGAATAGTCTTTCCCCTCCAGGATGATTATGTATAACATGACTTTCTCTGAATGAATGACTGACTGTAACTGAGCAATGGCCACTGTAAGGTCTTTAAAATAATTTCTCATACCAGAGGTGGCCAGAGGCTTGGTGTTTAGTATAAACCAAATGCTTCCCAGTCATCAAAAGCTTTTGTTCACTAGGGTGTTTACTTGAGCTGACTCTGAGGATATTTTTGGCGCAAGGTCTACAGTCTTGGACACAGATGACCGATTGACCTCATACCAAGGCTTTAAACTTGAATGTGGTGGTGAAAAGAAGTCCAAGCTTAGGCCTGCATTTGTTGCAGAAACACCTCCTCTGGGGAAAAGAATGGTTGAGACAAGGTGTCACTTTCTAGCATGCTGATGCCAACAAGTTGTAATGTTACAAGCTGATAATGTTAACTGTCTCAGGCCAGGAAGTCAGGGTCATCTCTTCAGTCAGAAAGCTGTGTCTGAGTGGAACGAAATGTTCTCTTTTTCCCATAAATAAATAAAAGCTCTGCATTTACACCATTTCTCTGGGATGTGCTGTGTGCTCCTTCCCATGTCTCTCCGCTCCTGGGCTTTTCCTCAGTTGACTTAAGATGAACTCTCAACAAAGTACTGACTAAGAAAGGTTCACTACTATAAACTTGTGAAGGAAAATCACTCCTTGTCCAGGTTTTAAATGCTCTGAAAGTGGGCTGCCTGGATAGCTCAGTTGATAGAGCATAAGATGCTTAAATGCCTTGAAAAAAGGCAGGAGGTCACTGGACTGTAGTCCTCTGGTGGTCTATGGGGCAGACTCAGCTTCAGGGGTGCTGCTTGAGATGTGAAGTGCATGTGTCACACTGAACACTGTGGGTGGCAATGTCCCTTCCACACTTCTGTTCACTCAGCTGGCAAAAGTACACACAACTCAAAACTGTCCAGCAGACCAACTCTTCACCCTAAGTTGTCCTGAATTCCACGTTAGTTTGGGCTCAGTGGCCAAGGATGGAAACTGAATGCAATGTGTTTACAGCCAGGGGTACATCTTTCAGGTATATACTTGCCTCAGTCGGGTGCCATATGGCAGCTTTCACTGGTTTCCTCCTACATTTCCAATTTTCTTTTGACCTAAGTTCACATTAAGGCAAATAAACGCTGATGGATTTGGGTAATTAACTAACCCAAACCAACAGGCTAAAGGTGGGAGGGAGGGGGACAAAACAGAAACACATAGACAAGCTTTCTGTGCATTCAGAAAGGTAAGTGGAGATTTCCCAGGTTACAGAGCCAGGAAACAGTTTTTCAAGGAGCAGGGTGAAAGCCACCTACTTAGCAGGAAGAAAATGAGTGGGCAGAAACCACTAACAGATGAACAACCATCTCCCTCTGTTGGTTCAATTCTAATGAGGTACCATGGATACTGGGGTCAGTGCCATACGTGTAAAGTGAAAAGGACATGTGAGGGGTTCCTATAAGCTGGCACCATTTCTGCCACCTCAGCTCATCTTTAGGAGATCGGCTCTTAACCCAAACACCACTTCTGAAGGCACTGTGGGAATCTCAATTCTGCCACCATTTCTAGGTGTCTATTAGAATCTTCCCATTTTCTCAGTTATGTGTTCCTTAGCCATCACTATAGTGCTTAAGAGCACTTTCCTCCTGTTACTTTGCCAGTATTAACTTGCTAAGTTACCTGACTGCTTAGGGAGTACAATAAACTTCTCTGGGAGGTATATGCTGGAAGAAAAATACACAGATGCAAAAAACAGAAAACCTCTCCATATCTGATGGCATAGAGGGGTAAGTCCTTGACCCACGTGGCAACCTGGAAAGTGCCCTTGCCGAGATATTAGGTGTTGAGATGGCCATGCTACCAGTAAGAGTCTCATTGTGGATTCCATCATGTTCTCAGCAGTCAGGCATCAACCCAGTATCCCGCAGCAGCTCAACAGTGAGGGTGGACATTGCAGGAGACCTTTTGTTGTCAACAGAGTGGCTTTTAAACAAAAAAGGCAAAATATAATTTTAAAGGCAAGAAGTTTGCCTTTCTTGGCAGCTCTGAGATGGATAGCATGTTACCCATTCCTGGAAGAAGATGAGCTGCATGCAGGCTTCTAAATGACGCTGGCATTTGCTGTATGCACAGTGCAGGGCTGGGACCCATGGAGTACCAGGAAATGAGCAAAGTGTTACCCCTAGAGATTTCCCTGGGTAGCCACCTTTTTTAGGAGATCAGACTTCCTTTTTGCTCTGAATTAAAGGAACAGTCTAATAAAATCTCCTTTCAAATGTGGAGGTTCTGCAGGGAGGACCTATGCATTCTGAACTGGGGGCAGCAGACAACAGAAGACAAGGTAAGGAAAACGGGTTTCACCAAGAGGTCTGCTTCCACAGGCTTCTGGATGCTCATTTATGATCGAACTGAACTGTCTGGTTGCCTTTGCTTCCTCAGCAGCAGGCCTGGAATGTGCTGTCGAAGGCAGTCAGTCTGTTATCTAGAGAGAAGCCTGACCCCTGTGGGACATGTGTTAGGCGAGTGTAGATGTGCTCCAGCTGTGTGCTCTCCCCTTCCTACCCTTCAGTGCAGGACTTAGCATAATCCCCCCAAGGGCCTCAGAACAGGAAATTCATCTTAAATCCTTATCCAGAATTTGTGAGTCATTGTTTTGATTGTTCTTGTGAAGGTACTTACTTTTGTGTGGTGTGTGTGTGTGCAGGCAAAGTGAAATCACAGCTTTAGATCCTTTGCGAGGGGAGGGGTGGGAAAGTGGAGAATAATAAGAAGCATGTCTCTTTTCACCGATTCACTCCTTTTTATAGTATAATTATAACCTGAATTGTTTGCCTGCCACTGCAATTTGGGAACATGAGCATGCATTCTGGGGAATAATAGCCAAGTTTCTTAGGCATATTTCACTCCTTTGCCATGGTAATTATAATTTCTCTTATTTACAATATCTTCTTATTCAAGCTAGACCTAGAGTCAGAATGCCAGGTGATCCAAAATGCTTCAGCTCGGCATCCAGAACTCTGCCGCTGAGGAGTGCCCCTGTCACTGTTCGTCACGGGTCAGGACAGCTTTCTAAAATGGCCATCCTCAGTTTCTTTCTTTGATGGGAGCAGAAGGAAGTCAGTTTGGGGGACATGGGGACAGGGGGCCTGTGAAGGCTGTGATTGGATTCTCCAACAAGAGAGTCAGAATTCCTTGGAGAAGTGGTTCATGCCAGGACTGAGGGAAATAAAAGACAAACACAGGATACCTGTAATGCCAGAAAGGAAAGAAGTGCTGAAAAATAAAGAGCAAGAAGAGATGGAAGCAAGCCTGCTAGTTCAAGAGGGTTTCCACTAGCTAGGTCTTGAGTAATTTCAACAACATAAGTAGGGACATAAATAAGTAGGGACATAAAGCATAATATTGCTTTAACCCCAGGGATGAGTTAGATATTTTGAAGTTCATACAGATATTAATAATAACTGAATAAATGAATGAAAGAGGAAAAAAATCACAAGTCTTTCTTATAAAACAGTTCCAGATAATAGTCACAGGATGAATAATGGAAATAAAACATAAGAACTCTACCATAATAATGGTAGACAAATATGTATTTATTGGGTGAAAGTTTAAGCAGAAACAGGATATTTGCATGGTGTCAAAGTATCTCCCTTAAAATTAAAATTATTAATTACAAATGGAAAAATAGAGCCTTTTCAGTAAGAAGTCCTAGCAGACCCTGCCTTCCCCAGCACCGAAGGTCACTGGCACTAAGAACAGGCCATTAGCATGGACCTAATGGTGCACAGAGAGGCCCCAGCAGGGCCACCTAACCCCACAGTGCATGAAGCATCAAGTCAGGGGTTAATATCACACCAACCCACCCAGAAGAACATTTTAACAGCATCTGACCGGTACTTTTCACATGGGTCAAGTCAACAAAGACTAGAGAAACATGAGAAACTGTCACCATTTGGACTGTAGACTGTATCCTGGAAAAAAGATTTTAAAAGGGAAAAGGAAGAAATCCAAATAAAATCTGAGGTGTAGACTTTAATCTCTTCATTTTGATAACTGCTATAGAGTAAAATAAGATGGTAACTTACTTAAGTTAGTTAAGATGTTCAATTATGTGGACATGGGTGACAGGTCTACTGGCTCTGTGCTATTTGCATAACTCCTGCTCATTGAAAATTGCCTCCAAGTAATGTTACTGTACTGGTGATATTTAGTTATCTTTCTGTACTTCCAACACTGGGGAGTAAGTGCAGACATCTGGGACAGTGGCAAGATTAACAATAAATCTTGGCCTTTGTTCTCTCAGCAGCCACTCAGCAGCCACTGGGTCAAATCGCTGTTAGTTTTAGGATTTTAGCAGCTAACAAGTCAGACAGTTCTTGACAAAGCAATGAGTGCAAGGATAAGTGGTTCTATGGGAAAATGTGGAAACAACATTTCTTTTGGGCTTAGGGGATCAGAGATCACAGAGAAGAAAGTGAATGTGTACTAGCCAAGTGGGGATTGGCTGGGAAGAGGCAGGGGCTGAAGGTGGGCAGCAGGGGTGTGTTTAAGCAGAAGAAACAGCACAACAAGAATGGAGGCAAGGGGATACATGGCGCTTCTGAAAAACAAAGAGTTCACTTGACTGAACCACAGTGGTCAAGGGGAGTTAGAAAGGGGAGCAGAAACCAGATGGTGTTAATGAGTCTGTTACTTCATGTACTTGAGAACAATTACTCTGGCTCCCCCCAGAAGGAACAGATTCTACAGATGAATGGTGCAGAGCAGAGGGCCAGGGAGGTCAATTAAGAGGCTGTTCCCAGCAGTCCCCCCAGGGGATGGCAGTGGCTTTGTCCCAATGGCTTTACAGAGAAAGATGACAGATTTAAGAGATTTCAGGAAGGTGTAATCAGCAAAAGTTAATGATCAATTACATGCGGGTGGAACAGGGAGGATTTACTGTTTAGAATGGTCATGTCCATACCCAGAATCTGAAAGTCATTTCTTAGTCAACGCACAGATATCCACCAGCACAGGGGTGGCCTGTGATTCCAGTGTGATTGTCTGGATGCTTATGTGGGTATGAAAGACACAACCAGCTGGGTCAAGTTAAGTGACATACAGAAGGCCTGTCTGAGCCGATCACAGTGAGAAAGTTTCCCTTACTGGCTTTGAAGAATTAAGGGACCATGGGCACATCTGAACCTCTCCCCACTGGTGCTATGCCACCCACCACCATACCCATGCAGAAGTCAAGGGAGGACTGGCAGATGGGGACTGTTGCCCTACTCACATGGTGGGGGATGGAAACTAAACCCTGACCTTCTTCCTACATGGTGCACTTCTGCTGTTGATCCGCAATCTGCATCTCCTACCCTGAAGCCCCACTTGTGTCCTCATCTTGAAGCCCCCTAATCTACTGTCCCCACACACAGGCAGGCTTTGTCTGCAAGACTCTCTTCCCCCTTCTCCCCACAGTGCCACTCTGGTAGGTGGTCCTATGAGTAATCCTTCACAAACTTACAAGCTTGCTCCTAAAGTCCACCTAAATATGCTTCCCTCTCTGCCCCAGCCATTCCCTCTCCTGTAAGCCTCAATGGTAGGATCCTGTCCTCTATCCAAATTGGCAAGGGGAAAGCCCCACCTGTGCTGTGGTATTCAGGACTTTCCTTATTACTTATCTATCACATGCATGCTTACCTGAGACCAATGCAGGAGACCCTGCTCTTTTCTAGAAGTCACAGAAACACTTTAGACAGTGAATTCACCCCAAGGACACATTATACAATCAGAAAGTTGCTCCTTATTCTGAAGCCCCTCAAATTTGGCCGTGATGCTATAAAGCTTACTTACTATATGAGGTATCAGGCAGCCCAGAAAGCAGTTACAAAATCATCCAAATAGTGCCAACCCCAATAAAGTCAGCACCAAGAACAAAATATTGCCCCAATGCCTGTATCTTTTATAAATCACTGTCCGTCCTCTTAAATTTAGAGAAGTATAACCTCCCAAAATTTTACAAACCAGTTCCCCTCTCCCTCTTCTCTCTTCAGGACCCTCTGGTCTCCTGACCACTCCCCTCCCCCAAGTTGCATGGAGCTTGAATCCCATCCCCTTCAGATGGGGGCTAAGGTTGGCTGTCTCTTCTAGAGCTTCCAATAGGTTCTCAATGTGGGGTTTCTTTCTAGCTCAACATGGGGGCACTCCTCTGAGCCTCTCTCATTTGCTCCAATACTGAAAGTGCAGCAAACTGTCAAGATCACAGAAGTACATTAGCCCCATCCCCCAAACATAAGCACCGAGCTGAAATGCAACCAGATGACCAAGCCCGGTGAAGCAGGGCAGTGCCTGACCTGGGGTAGAGAGCCCACAGGCCAAGGGCAGGGTCATAGATATGGACAGAGATATGGCAGCCTTGGTCACTTGGTAGGGCCTAGCTTGAACATCAAACACATCACCAGATGCACACATAGTAGGGGGAACCAGGGGTTGATGAGAGGCAAGGTTTCTGCCCCACTCCCAGGGTTGGTCTCCTACTTGGGTTGAACTGAGACACATGGAAACTTTCAAAGTGACTGTTACCCCTGAAAACATCACTTTCCTGAGGTGCTAAACTACCTCCTCATCTGTGGACACCTCCACCTTACAGTCACATCTTATAAATAAAGATGCTGGCAATAGAAATAGTGAATACAAATACTAAAAATTGAGTAACGAGAGAAAGTGATCTATAACCTCCACCATGGAAGCTGGCCCTAATCCATGCCCCTCCCCCAACTCCTACTTAATGAGCACCCTGGACCAATACCTGTGGTGGCTCTCCATGAAGTTTTGAGCATGGGGTTCATCAAGACCTCTACTTCTTAGCCCTCACTGTTAATAAATATCACACATTCCTCTCCCAGAAGCCCCTTCTTCCTCATACTGTTGCTATCCAGAACCATTTATTCAACCAATGTTTCCTTACCACCTACAATATGCTGGCCACTAGAAATATAACAATGAAGGAAATAGTTAAATACAATGGAGTTCCAAAAGTGGAAGGGATGTACTAAGGAAACAAATATTTACAATGCACAGTAGGTCAGATGGTGATCGCGGCAATGGGAAAAACTAAATTTAAACAAAATGTTGAGGGCTACAATTTTAAACAGAGTGATCAGGGAAGATTTCAGTGAGAAGACTACATTTAAGCAAAGATTTGATGGAAGTGAGGGAGTGAATCATGTGGTTTTCTAGTTAAAGACCACCTCAGATTGTATCTTCAAGGACCCCAATGTGGAAAAGGATGGAGTGGAGGAAAAGAATGAGGTCAAAGAGACTCATGGGGTGGTTAAACTACCTGGGCTCTAACAAGTAAAGACTTTGACTCTTACTGGGATTAGTCAGGGGGTGACATGAAATGGCTTGTATTTTAACAGTACTGCTAGAATTTCTGCTCTAAGAACATAATGCATACATTTGAGGAGAGATTAAAAACAAGGATAGGAACAGAGAGGCCAGTGAGGAAGCTACTATAAAAATTCAAGTAGACAGCACTGCTATAGAACATGTCTGTCATCACAGAAAGTTCTGCTTACTGGGGCCACTAAGAGAAATGTGAACTTATCTGGGTGACTGATGCAAAGAGGTCAGCAGATTCCTTCTTTTAAAGAGAAGACATAGGTCTTTGCAATTTCTTAACTCCTGTTAACAGAGAACAGGAAATATAGAAGGGGTATAACAGATTCTTTCTGCTCTTAGAGTATTTAATTTCTCTCTCTAAGAATTACGATTTGGCTGCAAAAATTACAATTTGGCCTTTTGAGGAAGAGCAAATAAAGTCTTATTGCGTACCCGTTACATGCTCGATCCAATTTTAATATGTTACTGGTGTAAGCCCCCATTATGTGCTGAACACTATTTAAAGGTTTTTCATTTTTATCTTTACACTGAGAATGTAAAATAATGCCTACTTCTGGATAGAGGCAAAGTTCAGAGAAAATAAGTGACATGAGTGAGTGGAAGTTTATGTTGGAATAAGACCTTTCATTGACATACTTCACCCCAGCTCCTTTTTGGGGCATTTCTTCATGCATGCTGATCAAAGAATAATGGTCATAGATTAGAAACCCTTATCTGCTCTTTGTGCAACTTCCCTACTGTAGCTGGAGAGAAACTGACCTTTTCCATATAGCTGTGGTTACCCAAACCTGGATCCTTGGGCAAGTGTGCTCTCTTATCTTTGGTCAAAAGACCATCTTATTAGGGCATGAAAGATAACCACCTCCTCACTGAGGAGGTATTAAAGCTAGCCCAGTAAGGAAAATATGAATACTGGAGGGAGAGTTGGGTAGGGGGAAGAAGATATAATGTTGACTTTGCCATCTATTTGCCTTGGGATTTGGAGAGGTAATCATCCTTCCTGAGATACCTAGTCTTGGTCCTTGAAATAGGACTGCTGATTGTCTAAGCAACCATTTCAGCTCTCCAGTCAGCTAAATCTCTAATCCAGCTGATGTCCTCTTCTTATTTACTGTGGTGAGAAAGAGTTTCTTAGGTCTTTGGCATGTGTTCATTTCCTGATAATACAGAACATAGTAACATGTAAATAAACTTATGATCTATATAATATTACATCATTGCAATTCTGATACAAAGCAAAGATCCAACAATATTTGGTTTTGATAAAAACTGCCAAATAACAATGCAACAGCAGCAATATGTAAGGCCTTACCTCACTTCTGTTTCTAACACTGTCAAACTCAAGCACTATCAGTGTTGTGACTGACCCCTGTATTATGAGCACATTTGTAGTAGTGCTAAAACCTCAAACCTAAGGGACTTCCTCACTGCCGGTTAAATCATATTCACATTTCATATTAACAAATTAATATCTAGCATTTGGCTGTGCTAAATATGCAGTTATTCTCTGGCACTTTGTAAGCTCTGCTCTACAAAAAGAATGCCTTTTACGTAAGATTGATCACTGTGCCTTCAGCCTACTTGCTGACTTGGAAGCTGGTTCTACCACCTCTTGAAAGTTCATTTTTTATGAAGTCTATTCTCTCGCTATCCTCATCTCTTCAAAAATAATCTTGATCATAACTCCCAGTTTAGCCTGGGGTGGTGGAAAAGTTTTATCCATGGTTAAGACACTTAAATAGTGAAAGATGAACTAGACAGTCTAATTATCTCTGCAGGAATCTTAATTGAAACCAAACTCTCCCGT
This sequence comes from Uropsilus gracilis, assembly GCA_004024945.1. NCBI lineage: Eukaryota > Metazoa > Chordata > Mammalia > Eulipotyphla > Talpidae > Uropsilus > Uropsilus gracilis. The sequence goes on from PVHY01002479.1 coordinate 9,652, forward strand.
GTGAATTTTTTTTTTCATTAGAAGAAAAAGAAGAAAACAAATCAAGTGGCCTCCATTTTCTGCTTAACAGCAAAGTTCACAAGAGACTTTTCCTGGGTGTTATTCATTGATTGCATCATTTCGGCTGTCCCCAGGGCCAGCGACTCTTCCCAGCTGCTCCATTAATCTCTGGGAAATCCCAGCACTACCACTGTCACTGTGTAATTAAATGCACTGTTATTTTCTGCATGGTCCTGTACTTTGGCAGCTTATTTTCTTAATAGTGGGGTCTGTTCTTTGTCACTTATCCCATATGCCTGTGAGGAAGCAGCTTCCAACTCTTCCCCCTTTTTATTCCTCCTTCTGACTCAAGCAATGTCCTCCTCCTTCTCAGCTTTTCTCTCTCTGCTTCCTCTCCTGCTCCCACCTCTTTAACTCAAAACTAGAGTCTCTCAGTCTCTCTTCACCAAGGTTGATCTTTGACTTGGATGGCTAGTAAACAGCCATACAGTGTGGACTGCAATAAACACTGAACAAGAAAAAATAAACAACTTCACCTCTACAAACAGTCAGCAGGCTAGTAATCTTAATTGTGGGGACGAGGACCACAGTTTGACAAGATGGGAGGCTATTTTTAGTTATTCTTTTTCCTTCAGAATGTCCAACCTCAGAATTTTCCCTTAAGATACCCTACTGGTGCCACCCAAGTGCTACCACTGCTTTCACACAGATTGGAAAGGTTTTTTGAATCAAAATGAGGGGTCTTCCTTTTCTTGGAGATTTGGACAGTGCCAGTAGGGAAGACCTCTGGGTTGAACATGAAGCTAAGAGCTTTCCTGTGTGTTTCCACATCCCCTAGTCCACTAGTTCTCAGCCACGGGGGGGTGCACGCGATTACTGGCTTGTGGGAACTTTCAAAACCTTGATGCCTAGACTACACCCAAGATCAGTGAGAAGGGTTTGTTGTAGGGAGAGATAATTTAGTTATTCCAAATGGCCAAGTTACACAGTCATAGATCTGAATCTGGCCCAGATTCCACTATCCAGGGAGGCAGCACAGTGGAGCAGGTCACACTTGGCACTACCGACAAGCCTGAATCGCCCCTCTGGACCCTTTCCGACCTGGGTTCTCTCATTCACGCAGGGGTGTGGTGCCTGCTGAGATGTTGGAATGAGAACACATTTACTGAGTGTGCAGACAATGTTTGGCTCTTTGTGTGGACCCAAGACATCCTTAAGGGGCGGAGTTCAAGGACTATGTTCCAGGCCTCCTTTCCTGCTCCTGCTCCCTCAGCTTTCACAAATTCACCTGACCCAGAAATCACAGTTCGTATTCATACATCCATAGTTTTGTACATGTTTTTCTAACCACAAGAAGCCATTCTCTTTGTTTACTTGGTAAAGTGATATTTATCCTTCAAGTCTTAGCCCAGTTTCCATCTGTCAAGTATTCATCAACATACTTTAATCGGACTTACATCCTGCTTTGGCAGCTCTCCCTGGCACTCTGTGCCATCCTTGGACTGGGTAAGAAATATACTAATGGTCTGAAGTCCTTGCTGTCTTCGCACTAGATTCTAGCTAATAAGAACGGGCTCTAAATCCTTTTGTCATGAAGCCCAGAACCTAGCATGATAACTGGAACAGAGTAAAAGTTCAATAATTATATTTTTAATGAATGAACAAATGAGTCCTTTTAAAATCCTCCTCACAAACGGTGGAATTTCCCACACTTGGGAGTCAGAAAGGAAAGGAAGACAGGGAGAACTAGACCCGTGGAGGTGGAGATTACCTGGCAGTCAGAAAAAAGCAGTTTAGGGATAAAATGGGAATAGCACTCAAGCACACTGTCTTGTTTGCAGAGGGTTCATGATTCACCACTGAGGACACCCATTCTGCTCCCTTCTCTAGAGGTTTAACCTGTGACTGTCTATTGGGATGGCCTGCAAGCTTTAAAAAGATCTCCGGCCACATCCTTGATCTAAGCATCAGCATTTTCTTAGTTCCCCTCTTGACTTAGTGAGAAGCCAAGGTTGAGAGCTGTTACCTTCCAGAGTGTAGCTCAATCCCTTGCCCACAGTGGATGCTCAAATGCCGTCTTTTAATTGCATAACTGATCATTCACTATCTAACTCCCTCATCACAGCTGAGAATGAGTGCAAATAACAGTGTTTTCTAAATTCTGAATTAACCAGCCTCACAAGTCTTCAAAACAGACAGAAACGACTAATTTGTAGCTTCAGGGAATGAATCTTTGTTATTACAATTTTTTTTTTGGTCTGTTCATCTTTGCTGTCAAACTAATATATTATGTTCTTAAGAGTGGTAAGACAACTCCAGAACTGTTGTAGCAGAAAATGGTGCTTAGGAGGAGGGAAATAGGAGTGATGAGGCTTGTGTTTATGCTGACTGAGCTACTCAGGTATCTCACCACCCTCACCAAGCAAATGGGTAACACCCCTAAATAAGCACTGGCCATTTGGCACATAGAGGCTGTTGGGCTCTTCCCCCGAATGTAAAACAGCAAAACATCATGTGCTAAAGGGGAGAAGCCAGGGGAATCAGTGTAAACTTCTCTCCTGAAGTGAGAGTGTGTGTCTTGCACATATAAGGATGGGAGGTGGAGGAAGACAAGAGAAAAGAAACATTTTAAACTCTTATTTGCCTTACCATCTTAGAAGTTAAAGGAATCCTGACTTCCAAGTAACCTTCGGAGTCTATAGATTCATGTTAAGACATGCAGTGCCAATATGCTGCAGAATGCTCTGGAACACTTGCATGCCATACAAACTTTCAAAAGCTCATCTGTCTTTCATCAGTATTCCTTGAGGGGGTGGAGGGGATGTTCCTTATAGATTGGCACAGATGAATGTCATTAAGCAGGCTGACTTGTCATTGTTCAGAAGTGCATTCTCACAGAAGAGGCAGTTTAACTCCTCAATCTTCACAGAGGTTCAGAGTAGTATGTTATACCTCATGTGACGAGGCCCGAATATTGTAGAGATGATATTTTTGCCACTTTTCTATTGCTTCGCAACAAATCACCACAAATTTAGTGACTCAGCACAACACCCATTTATTACCTTAGTTTTTATGGGTTACAAGGACTGGCTCATCTTAATGAGGTTCTCTCTGAAGAATCTTAATCAAGGAATGGGCTGGAGTGCATTCTCATCTAGAGGCTTGGCTAAGGAAAAATCTGTTTCCAACCTCATTTAGGATTTTGAGAGAATTCATTTCTTTGCAGCTGTATGCCGGAGGCCCACAGTTTCTTGCTGATTGTCAGCCAGGGAACTCTTGCATCTCTAAAGGTGACAACAGTTGCTTGCCAAATGTCCTTTTCACAATATGACAGTTTTTTCCTTCATTGCTAGCCAGGAACAGCTCTCATTCCACTGAGGAATCTGTTTTTAGTCAAACAAACTCCATTTTGTCTGCATGCTGCCATGTTGAGACTTCTAGGTGAAAATTAAATTGCTTAACAGACATTCCATGACTATGAAAAAGAAAGGTCATCTGCTGATGGGACAGCAGACCCCCAGCCTGAGTCTTCTGTTTGAAGACTTCTGCCCACCAGACAAACTTAAGAGCCAATCCAAGTGTTTCAACAGAAAAATACCTAACTTCAGACTGTTTCTCTGCCTCATCCTTTAGTCTTCCCCTTTGCCCTGACCCTGGAAAACACTGAGGACTACCTCTTGGTTATAGACCTGCGTCATAGTTCCTATTCTCAAATGCACACATCTTTCCTGATTATATTACAACCAGGTTATTTCTGGGTTGACACCAGTCTAACATGACATAACACAATCATAAATCATAACACAAAGGAGGCAACATCCCGCCACGTTTGCCATGTCCCATTGGTTAGAACCAGCACCACCTTCACCAAAGGGGGTGAAGCATTGTAGCACAGTAAATGGATGCCATTTCCCTGCCCCCACTGACACATAGCTGCCTTGAACTAGAAGTTCTATTGCACCATGCAGGGAAGCTACTGGGAAATACAGGTAGAGCTGAAAAACTCCTGTATAACATAGAAGGCAGGTGGGTCTCTCTTTCTTTGGCTTCTGCAGTCAATTTATACCCTGGTACTGATAAGAAGGAGACATGTGGATGAGAGACATGTAGAGATACCTGGAAGACACATGTGGATGAGAGATACATGGGGAGCCATGGCAGTTATTATCTTGATTTGTACTTTGATGTTGCTCCTTCTGTCCCAGACTCCCCTGTCTGCTTTTGCCCCTTTCTTGTGTTTCTCTGCCAGAAGATATCTTAGAGTTGTATGCTTTCAGGCCTCAGCAACCCTGTTTGGATGAGCATTTGTCCACAGGGGATGGGTAATTTGTGAAGTTTTATTGGGAAACTATTATTAGGGACATCCCCTCTTCTCTTCCCTAACACTAATCTTTTAAAGATCTTTTACACTAAGCGTCTACATGGCCTTTGTGGGCACAAATGGCTGGGTCCCTTTACAGCATGTACATTTGGGGGCCGCTCAGTCACGCACTAACAGTTCTACACCAAGGGAAGGGGTTTATAGATGTCTGTGACTCAGTGTTGTGGCCTGCCTGTGTATGTTCACCACTATATTCTAAACAGTCTTTTCAATGAAGTTGTTAATTTATTAGAAGCAACTCAGTTATGGTGGCCTGATGTGGCATAAAACGAAGAGCACCGGGGTTAATATGCTCTGTAACTGTAGCTTTATGAGTTTTGACTGGTGATTTAAACTCTGAGACTCAGTTTTCTCTTCAATAAAATGAGAGTAACTAATGTATACTACAGAGTTTTAAGATTATAAACATATTTGAAAGTTCCTGAGAATTATTCAATAAAGCATCACCAAAAAATGGGAACTGACAGATATTATTTAGTGTTCTTAAACCCAAACTAGGTCACCAAGATTAAATCCTTTATCATTTAACTCAATTTCTGGAATTTTAGCAGCTATTCTGGAAACAATACATTATCATTTATTTTGTCTAGCAGGTATGGGGCCTTTTTTACACAAAGTCAGTCTCCAGCTGAATCTTACAAGGTCAGGTTACACAGAATGATAATCAGACAAATTGAGGATCTACTTAGAATAAATTTTTCCCTCCCTACAGAAAAAGGTACTTTTTTAAAAAATGTGTATAAATAATAAAGGTCTTTAGGATATGAAGTTCTAGGTCACAGAATTTCACCCAGCCCATACTGTTTCCTGGGAGGAAATGTGTTTAAGGTTTGGGTTGTTAAAAGAAATTAAATTAGGAATACAGACCATATCTTAAGGGCAAAAAAAGAAAAAGAAAAATTCTAAATATTTTGTGCTCTATATTCTGTTGAAATATTACATAATATTGAGTTCAATTTTGTGTATTTTGGTAATTGATATAAGATCTAAGTTTTGGGGGAATGAGTTTTATAAAAACAGAGCCATTTGAGATAGCCACTCTGGGCTCATCCTGAGACCTTGCCTGCTTAAAGAAAGCAAATGTTGGGGAGTCACATGGAGACTCTTTGTGCAGTGCTTATTCTGTATTTGGCAAATTACTGGAGCTATTTTTCTGTCTCTTTCCATCTGTATTAAGTTAAATAAAAGTAAATTACATATATAACAGAGTTTCCTTCTTCATGCCTTCCCCTACTATCTCCTGTAGTATTTCAAATCATGTCATCTAAGGGAGATTTTATAAGAACTTCAGCTCACAGTCCAAATGCCTTCTGAGAGTGGGCCTCTCAAGAAGTGAGAAATACAGGAAAATCATAGTTGCCCCCAGACTGACTTGATATGTTTTTTTCATAAATCACCTCCGATGGTTTTATGACATATCCTCTCTCATTATGATTTGATTTCATTAGATGCTATTAAATCAGTCAGTTCAAAACCCACTGTTCCCAGGTATACAGCCTGTAATAATGATCTAAATCTGAGCATTCCTGATAAACGAGGCCCATATGATGATGTAACATACATGGGAGAGTTCACTGGAATAAAAATTTCAAACATTCTGGTTTATTGTAGAAAAAAAAATTATAGATCTTATTCCCTTCTATTTTTCCAAGAAGGAAACCAGAAATTTAGCAGAGCAAACACCACCCATCTGAGGATAAATAAGACATTTAAACCAGTCCTACATACAAATGTACATCTTTAGGTCCATTTGGATTAACACTCCTTGTTATTACATGCTGTATTATTTGATTGATGAAAAAAACAACAACATAGGACTTCGTACAAGATGAATTTAAAATAGGAGCACAAGTTTGCTTATATTCATCCTGCAACACTTGCATACTGTTGGTGTGGAAGAGAAAACAGACTTAGGGTAAGAGATTCACCAATTTCTGGCCCTTTCTGAGCTGTGCTCACTTTCAGGCTCTGACTCATAAGTGTCTTGAGCTTTGATGTTTGTCTATCTGTCAGGGGCAGGGGCAGATGATGGGCAGTGGTGCAGACTGGGTTTCAGATTCCTATCACACACTTTACTTTTTAAAAAAATGACTTGGCTTCTTACAAAAATTATATAGGAAAACAGAGATAATTAAATATTTTTTATAAGCTGCTCCTTGTACACTTTATAGATGAAAAGATATATAGTCCTGATAAGCTGGGCATTATTTCTAACTGAGTTCTTAGCAGGTGAACCATGAAATATATGGATTTAAGGTTAATCAGGATGATCCTTTGCTTTCCACACTATTCATTAGCTTGTATAAGAGCTGTGCTTTTTAATGAATTTAGGATAATCTCTTTTTTTTTTAATAATATATGGTCAGTTATTTAAAGAAAATATCCTAAGACCTTTAATATTTCTGACATCTTAGAACGACACATAAACATGTTTTGGGCATAAGACTTTATATAACATTATGGAAAATACTCATCTTGGACTAGAAATTGTCTGCCTGAACTATAATTTGAGTTAAATATCATATTTCATGTCTTACTAAAAATTGATAGATGCATATACCTTTGTCTTCCAATATTTTTTTTCTTTATTACTACATATTTCAGGAAGCAACACAAGTATTTGAATTGTAAAAATGATACAGAAAGTATACCATTCATTACATATTTACATTTGTAAACATTATTCTTTTTAATTATTCTTTTTTATTTTTTTCAAAAAGTCTAAACTAAGTAGGCTAGTCCATTTTAACATTCTACTGCTCTCTTGACTACAGATAGTTATATATTTTCCTGCCCATCTTAACAGATTTTGATAAAATTTAAATGATATTTTGACTAAAAAGATATTTTCTAAACCATTGAACACAAAATTACTATCACATGTCAAGGATGTGTTGTGTAACTTAGCTCTTTCAGTCCATTTTTTTTTTCATAAACTTTGGACAGGAATCACTCATTAATACCTTCTTAATGAGATAATGTCTGTAGAATATTTTGGTCATCGGAAGTGAAAGATCATTATTGTTAAGTCAGAATGTGAAGATCAACAGTTTACCACTTGCTCTTGACGTCATTCTGGAAACATGTATATGTAGAAAACATGTTTTGCAATTTAGCAATTGGCTCATTTCATCTAGCATTACAGATATATTTAATGGTTTTGATGAGAAGATAAGTATCAGACATGTATTTTATGATGTGATCTTACATCTTTGGATCAATTCTTGATTATTTTTAATTTCTGAAATTTGTGTTAGCCAATAGTTATTCTTTACACCCACCTACCCATTAAGTTTTAGACTGGGAAGAATTACGTCATATGGACAGATAGTTCTTATAGCCAGAAGTCAGGGGTTACCCTTTTCAAGTTTACTCTGCCAATTGTTTTCTTCTCTGAGAGTAAATTATCTCATGGATAGTAATTTAATTCTTCATGGTATAAAGGAGAGAAAAATGACTGAATTCCCCAACACTCCCGCCAAAGTCATAATGACATTGTTGCAGGCTTTACAAATGAAAGTCATCCAGCCACACCTCAGCAATGACATCACAGGGCATTTAACATACCCCACCAGCCTGTGTATGTAACATCACTTTTTCTTCCTATTTCCACTTGCTCCTCATTGACAACTTAGAGGGTCAACCCAGCAGGCTTTGTTCATTTCCTTTCTTCCCATCCACACTACAGAGTATGTTTACCAGGACATAGTAAGAAAATATCACAATGACTGAGTTTTCCCAATATTCCAGGAATTGTTGTAAACACTTATCCTTCCCAAGTCTTAAACCTAAATGGAGTAGAGGATCACTATTGGTTACTATGAATTTCGAAGGTTAAAAGTAATCAAATATTAGTTCAAAGATATGGGATCACACCATAAAGTGCATGTCATTAATTCTCAAACCAATCTAAAGCAACAGTTACTCTTATCCCCACTAATACTCTAGTTTCTCTTCAGATCGTATAAATCTTTCGCCTTTTACTCTTATCCCCACTAACTGATGGGGACACTGAGGAGAAGTTAAGTAACTAGAAGGGACAGGATTTGGCATCTAGCAGCCCTGACTGCCAATCCCTGACTCTCTGTTCTTACATTAAATCATCTTTCAGCCTTTAAAACAGCAAAGTTCAGTGATGAACAGTCTTGATTCATGGGGTATCTGTGAACACAAACAAAGACACACACCCCATGCCAACTTTGAATTAGATGTGGAATTTCAGAAGAGTATCCTAGCTTAATATTTCACATATTGTTTGCATTATTAAGCTTTTTGAGGATGAAGATGATGAGGAGGAGGAGCTTACTGGCTGTTGGGTTTCTGGGTTAAATCCACATGGCTCAGCTGTGGCAGCACTCACTAAAGACTTCCAGTGTCCTGGGCAGGTTGAACACGTCATCTGGACTCTAATGTATGTGCTGTTCTAACTGAAACCAGAGTCTCAGATGCAGAAAGTGAACCCAAACCAGACTTCTGAAGCTATTGATGTCTACGTTCAAATTTTTCCTGGCTAAAGGATGTTCCCAGGGGAACCAAAAATAAGTGGAATAAGAATGTCTGGATGCAATAGAATTGTCACTATTAATCATTTGTACATGTTAGAGGAATTGAGACTGAAAACATATAAAATATCTTTATAACTTATTGGTGCTGCTTAACAGCTAGAAGCAAACTAGCTGTGTGGTCTTCTCCCTCAGTTTGGATAAAGAATATCGGAAAATTTCACAAAGTCAGGAACCCCTCCCTCCATCGCTCCCCATATCAGATACAGCTCAGGGGTCAGAAATGCACAGGGCTGACAGATCCACCTGGGAGACTTCTTTATCAGTAGGGCAAGGGGCAGGCAGAGTTTTAGCATCATCTAGTACCCAGCAGCTGGAAGAGCCCACACTGTCCCTGTGAACCCCAACCAGTGTCCTGCCAGTCATAAAAGCTGGAGGGTGTTGGATTTTCCTCAGAGGGGGTGGGGGTTTGAATTTAGACATTCTTGGCCAGTCCTCAGGGCTACTGCTTGCAGGAAGCTTGGCTGTCAGGCCTGTGCAGAGGCCCCGCTCCTCCTGTTGCTGGAGCTGGAGCCAGCATCTCAGTCAGGCCTTGTCACAGCTTACTCCAGAGGTGGGAGTGGCTTGGTCTGGGGGAGGAAATGACTCTGGAGAGGGGCTTCTAGGATGTAAGGCAGATATGCTTTGAAGATTTCTTTTACACTGGAAATAGGGGCTACATCTATTTTTGATTTTATAACTCAAATCTTTGCTTTGTCAGTCTTCTGCAGCTAAATTCTAAGAACTCGATTGCTTATCAAATAATATTCTGCTCTGTTTGAAATGACAGTAGTTCTTTATATTTCTTGACGTCCAGTTTTTAAGAAGGTTACATTCCCAGTTAAGAAATATTGTTATCCTATCTTTTTCCTTTGATTTCCTTCCACTGGAAACCTCCCAAAATATTTTCACATGCATGAATTTCATGTCTCTTCTTCCTTCTTTTTCTCAAAATGACTACTTCCAACCCACCTGCTTTTCATTATAACTTTGGCCTAGCTGCTGACCCTGGTCTGGCTCCAAGCTTGTGAAGTGCTGTTCCATGAGCTGCATGCAATGTCCAGACACGATCTTTGCGGTGCCTGCTGTGTAGCACTGTGCTGAGCATAGCTATGCCTCCACCAGCCCCCAGGGTCTCCTGCTTTCTCTGCCAATTGGTAATTTTCTCCACGAGAAGCACTGAGTCACACTGTTGCCTTTTGCAGGGATGGCAAAGGGAAATCAGAAAACCCACAGGTATTTTCTCACATATCTCTTAATGTCATGATATTTTGGGATGTTACAAGGCATCAAGCAAAAATTCCCTAATGGTTGGGGGGGGGGGGGAGATGCACCATAAATGAGAAAGATGATGCACCCAAACTTTGGAGTGGAAATTCAGAAAATCTATTCACTTAATTACAGCACTGCGGGGCAGATTGCTTTGAGAAGGCATATAACTTTCATCCTAGATTTGAACAGTGATTGATAGAAGGGACCTTAATGGAGTTCTAGAGTTCAATTTAGAGAGATAAAAGCAGTGCAGAGTCCTAGCTCTCAATCTTTCTCCAAACGGCACTGGCTTACAGACCCTCGTGTTCCTCACCATCTTTGAGATTGCAAACAATTATGACTGATCACGGAAAGAGAAAATCGCCTCTGTCTGGAGCAATTGTGTTAATTAAAGGACAACAGAGGGCCTTGGCTTGAAGTCAAGATAGCTGACAAGTAGCCACACTCACCGATATCATCCCAGCACACACACACACACACACACACACACACACACACACACACTCCCTCTCTTCTCCAGCCTCCTCCTGCCAGGCGCTCTCCTTCTGTGTTCCCACCTCCTCACCCTCACCCCATCCTTGAGTTTACTTCTACATTTCTGATAAAAATTGCTAACTGTGGCTCAGGAAAACAATTATGTTTTAGGCAATATATAAACTACAGAAAGTAATAAAGTTACAATCTCATCACAAACTCCTAGTAATTATTTAAAAAATATCGTGTACTATAGGCACTCACTTCTTGCAACCTTCATAAAAGAGTTGACATGATTCTAACACAGCTGTGACTCCGTAAAAGAAAGCATTTATATACTGATAGAAGGAATCTTGCCAAACTAGCAGATGCTTTTCATATCTCTAACAGTCTGGTCATTTTAGGGACTCTCCATGTAAAATTGAGGATTTAGAGAATGTGGCTGTGTATGTACCTTGTAGATAAGCAAGAGTCAAACTTTCCTTTCAGTGTAGCAATTTAATGTTTATGATTTGAGCCTCACAACAGGTTTCATTATCCATATTTTACTGATGAGAAAATTGAGGCTCAGATTTAATAAGTAAGTTGCATAAGGTCACACAATTAGTACAGAAATGAGCCAAAACCAAAATCTAGGCTTCTGTGATTCCAAAATATATCTTTTCCCCCAATTAAAGCAATGCTTTATAAAAATAATGAAAAAAAAAGTTGGCTGCTTTTACTCAAAGTATTATTAATTTCTGATACTTTTATAAACTGTAGTTCAAGTACATGAATTGGTACCAAGGTCCCCAGTATTAATTTACTAGAGACCCCCAAAGTACAGTAAATGCTACAGAAAACCCGTTGGTGTTATTTTAAGTGGAGTGGGAAGGTATCAAGTTTCAATCAGAAGAAAGGCTGAATTGAATAAGAATAGAGAGCTGTAAACTTCTAGAGAGTTTACAGCTACTCGGTAAAGTTATTTCATTATAGACTCATGTTCTTAATACACAGTCAAAATGAAAGAATGGTAGAGCATTCCTCCACAATAGCACTTTCCTTTCCCTTTCATGTTCCACTTGAGCAATAAAAATACAAAAGGCCATTCCTTCAATCACCTAGCTCATAAGGGTTTCAACCTATTTGGGGGTGGGGGGTGGGAAGGAAGCAAAAATAAGAGAGCTGAGAATGACAGCACTTGAATGTCTAGATATATGCTTCCAATTCCTTTTGTTTCATGCTTCTGGTTAACACCACAAATAGTAAAGTGCAATATTAGGTTATAATAAAGCAATAAATATAATTTAATAGATGATACAAGTTGAAAAGAGATCGAATTGGGAAGATTACAATTTAATTTCTCATTTTGTCCTTTGTGCCTTCATTGCTTGTGTCCTTCATTAGCTCTGTCTGTCTATGCTCCAGATTTTTAGGTCTAGCCTAGGTATTTACAAGAGTGCTGAAAGAAATGATCCTTTAACCTGACAGTTTAGGTGTCTTCAATTCTAAAATACACTGTGATGCCTTTTGCTGCTTTTGTGTTTAACATGGAGTCATGGAACTTGCTAGAAAGAAATACAATTCAATGTGTTCTGTTAAACAAAGGAATAAATTCCAGAAGAAACTCATAAATAAACTGGCTAGATTGCAGAGGGGGATTTTTCCTTATGAGTTTTAAACTTTTTTAAAAAACATAGACGTTTTTAGGTAAAAATGTTTTTAAATTTATTTGAAAGTAAGCAAAGAACTATATGTACCATTTAGAAACAGAAAAATTGAGTGAGAACATTTTCAATAAAATCATGGTTTCTATTCATAATGATAACATTTTACTAAGATGTCAGAAAGGTTTAGTATCCAAATAAATTTGTTTATCCTTTCTGGATTCTTCATTTTTAAGAGGCGAGTAAGTGGGGGTGTGTGTGTGCGCATGCATGCGTGTGTGTTTAGTTACTGGAAGTGAGGTATTTTATTGAGAGATCAAATATTAGAAAGTTACTCTAAAGTTATTTATTTCACAATGGAAGGAGAATTTGTATCCAATATAGTCTTTTTTTAATTAAAGAACAAAATAAAAATTGTCCAAGCTTTAGTATTTAGAACCTTATGATTAATTATGAAATATGGGTGAATATTTTTCTTTACATTATCTCTTAGAGTATTCACAGGCATCCTGGCAATCACTGGAAAAAAATATGTTTTAATCAATTAGCCTTTTGGCCATTTTTAAATGTCAGTATTCCCAAATACCAGCCCTCCAACAGAAGAAAACTAACCAATTCATCATCTATTTTATAATTTTCACTACTCCGTGCCCTACATCAACCTCATAAGTATCTACACAGATTCATATAATTAAACAATGCACAATGATGGAACAACAGCAATAAAAGCAGCGCATCTATGACGGGGAGGAGGAAAAAGCCCTTCTCTGTTCAGCAAAGTTCTGAAATGCTATGCTCTGTTCTGAGTAGCAGTGGTAAGAAAAGCATCACCACATAGAGGAACAGAAAGGAGGATTACTGAGGACTCTCAACCTTCTATATAAAACATGCAATTATGTCACAGGTGAAAAAAGTAGGAAAGTTTAGGTTTCTGCTACATGTCATAAATTCATGAACATTAAACTGAAACACACAATTATGTAAATAAAGTAAATAAAAATAAAGATGAATTATTTATAATAAATGAAAAATTTCAACTAAACTCTGTTTTCCTTTAATAATGATGGTAGGCACTTTCTAGAATAGCAGAAGAAAGACCACTGTAAATTCACCCTTTCATAAAAGCAATGAAAACCCGAGTGAAATCATCAAATAAAATATTTAAACTTCTAGAAATTAACTGAAGTCATGTAACAATTGAAAAGAATTTATTCAGGAAGATCTACTGATGTTCTTTAAAAATTCTCAGGCTTGTGACAATTTGGTCTACCATTATTAGAATGCCCCCCAGTTCTGCAGTAGCCTTGAAAACCAGTCTCACAACCACAACAGTTGAGAAAATGTCAGCCTACAGTTCCTGGAGGGGCAGGTAGATCAGGTTTGAAGCTCCACAAAAAGTCTCACCTGAAGAGCAATGTCACTCTGACTGATCTCACACTCTGAAAAAGTCCATTCAGGGTGTTGCAATTTGATCTGACTCAGAAAACCTGATGGAAGGAAATCCTTACCCTGAAGGCAGTTGTCTATATATATATATATATATATATATATATATAGAGAGAGAGAGAGAGAGAGAGAGAGAGAGAGAGAGTAAGGATTTCCTTACATATACACACACACACACACACACACACGTATACACGTGTGTGTGTAGTGTGTGTGTGTGTGTGTGTGTGTGTGTGTGTGTGTGTGTGTGTGTGGAGAGGGAGAAGTGATAGTTTAACATCAAAGATGACAAGAGCCCAGTTAAAATTTAAAAGGAAGATAAGAGAAATAGAATGTCCATGGGAGCTTTTGTAAAGGTCTGATATAGCTGTAGGGTCTAGTAGGCTGCAGACACATACTAGGCTACTGCATACTCAGGAAAAGAGCTGATCTCAAGACTCTCAACAAGCAGAAAATTTAGTCTAAGACAGAGTTATAAACTGACCGCCTGTGCATGGAACGCATGCTCCAACACACAGAATCTGACAGGTTGGGAGACTTCATTTATTTCAAAATATTTAAAGACATCGCCAACCAATCATTAGTTGACTAAGAAGTTATCTGAACAAAATCTTCAGCAGCTTATTCACCACATAGAATACATACTGTATAGGACTGGTCCAGGAAAGTTTGAAAAAATCAAACAGCAGCAGCAATAGCTATAAGAAAATAAAAACAACAACTTGGGGTAATCTAATTTCCAGGGTTTCCACATTATACTATTTAAAATGTCTGATTGTTCAGAAAAAGATATGAGATACAGAGGAAATAAGAAAGTATCATTCATACAGAGGGGGGAAAGCAGTCAGCAGAAACTGCCCCAACATGCTCTCCGATTTTGGACTTAGTAGACAAAGCTTTAAATCAACTTTTAAAATAAGTTCAAATAACTAAAGGTATGACAGTGATAGCTCACCGAAGGAAATATCAGTAAAGAGATAAAAATTATAAGCAAACAAACAGAAATCTGGGTTTGAAGTTAAATGAACTAAATGAAAAGTTTACTAGCAAAACCCAAAAGCAGAATTTTTACTGGCAGAAAAAAACAATCAGTGAACTTAACTGCTCACAATCAGTGAATAACTGCTCACTATGATTATGCCGTAAGTAAAATCAAAAGGAAAAAAAGTAAGCAGAGCCTCAGAAACCTTTCAAACACCACTAAAAAATACAGACATGTATAGTGAGAATACCGGCATGAAAGAGAAAGATTATTTGAAGAAATAATAGTCAGTTTTCCAACTTAATTTTTTTAATGCTTGTTAATCTCTATATCCAAGAAGCTGAAGAAACTCCAAGTAAGATAAAGTCAGAGAGTCACACTTATATCACCAAAAAAAAAAAAAAAAAAAAAAAAAAAAAAAAAAAAAAAAAAAAAAAAAAAAGCAAAAAAATACCCCCCAAAACAAAAACAAAGTAGAATATAAGAAAACAGAAAAATTATCCATCTTGGATCCCCCTTAAGACTATCAACTGACTTCTCAAAAGCCATATAGGCCAGAAGCAATGGAAACACATAACCAAAACACTGAAGAAAAATAACTGTAAACTGACTTTACCACTCAGCAAAAGTATGTTTCAAAATTGAAGCAGAAATGAAGGCCTTGCCCAAACAGAGAATCTGTTGTGCAAATATCTGCCTTACACTATATAAATTCTTTTGACAGAATTGAAAAGATACAAGAGCACTAACTCCATGTGAAGAAATAAAGATCACTGGTAAAGGTAACTAAAGGTAAAATAAAAGGAATTCAGATAAGAAAGGAAGACACAATCTCTGTTTACAAATGGCATGATCACATATATAGGGAATCATAAGAAAATGACCAAATTCTAGAAATAATCAATGAGTTTGTCAAAATATCAGGATACCAAATCAATTTACAAAAACCAATTCTATCTCTAAACATTAACAATGAACAATTCAAAAGTGAAATGAAGCAATCCCACCTGCAACACAATAAAATGCTTAGGTATATATTCTTTTAAAAAAGTGTCATACTTGTGCACTGAAAACTATGAAACACTGTTAAGAAAATGTTGAAACTTTAAAGACAGCCTATGCTCATATATTGGAAACATCAGGATTGGCAAAAGAGCATGATATTCCCCAAATTGTCCTATATACTCAGTGCTCTATCAGGACTTCACCTGGGATTTTTGTCACAACCTGACACTAAAACTCATATGGAAATGCAATGGATCCAGATTAACTAAACTATCTTGAAAAACAAAAAAACAAAAGAGATTCATGTTTCTTGATTTCAAAACTTACTACAAAACTATAATAATCAAAACAATATGTCATGGGGGTTAAGGATAGTTATACAGACCAACCCAACCCAATGGAGAAAAAATAAACTTCCAGCAAATGACTGAGACAACTGAATGCCCATTAGTAAAATAATGAAGTTGGATCTGTACCTTAAACCATCTATAAATTTTAACTCAAACATGGATAAAGATCTAAATTTAAGAGCCCAAACATAAACTTTTTAAGGAAAAACTGAAGTATTTGCAACACTGGATTAAATAGTGGTTTTATATGTATGACATAAAAACAAAAAAAAGCAAAAGAAAAATAATAAATTAGATTTTATCAAAATTTAAATATTTGATCTCATAAAAATTTGTAGACTACATATCATAGTTATTAGCATAATTTTATTTTATTTTTAATATTTTTAGCTTTAAATTTTATTTATTTGTTTTATTTTACATCATTTTCTACCTCAGGGTTCTCCCACCACCTTATCAACTATGAATCATCTTCTTAGTCTTTTGTGACCCTGTCACTCCCACTCACCCCCTCATGCTCCATATTTTAATTTGGTGAGAGTTTTTAAATTTTCTTGTCTGTTTTCCCTTTATCCCTCATATAAATAAGACCATTCAGCATTTCTCTATTTCTTTCTGACTTATTTCTGCTAACATGATTCCTTCTAACTTTGTCCATGTTGCCACAAATGACGTTTGTCTTTTTTGATTGATGAATAAATAATATTCCATCATGTACATATATACCACAGCCTTTTGTACCATTTATCTATATGGAGGCATTTGGATTGTATTTGCATAATTTTAAAAAGATGTATGAGCAATAACCTCTATTATTTTCTGCAAGTTGTATTCAGAGTATATTAATGTTCTTGTCTATAGAAATACATCCCTAATGAAGTACCATTTTGTATAAACTCAAAGAAACTGAATATTTAATTTTATTGGCATTTCAAGACCTTTTTGGGTTCATCTAAAGCGTATTTCTATATAATTCAGTAACATATAAAAAGAAAGAACAATTTTTTTTTTAAGGAATGTCTATTAGAGATTGAATTTGACTCCTCGTTCCTAATCACATCCTTCATAAGGCACCCAATGGTTATGTCCTTGCCCACACAGAAACCTTCAGTGCCTTCCTTTTCCTCCCCTTGGTCTGTTTACTATGAAGGATGTCCCTGTTAACTCTAATCCACAAGCCAGTGTTTTGGGGTTTTTTCCCCACCCCCACCCCTCACAGGCCAGTCTTATCTGGTGTACTTACTTAAACCTTGTAACTTATTCCAATAATCTGGTCACTGAACTCACCTAGCATTCATTCATTCATTCATTTATCCATTCCATTAGTCCTTCAATTAAAATATTTGTTCAGTGTTTGTAGAGTATTTATGGTAGAGTGAAAATTAATACTATTTACTAAATGCAAACACAGGCAACAAGAATGCCACACAGCAATCTCCAGCTCAAATTACAGCCCCCTAAAAAGGTGAATGCTCACACCCCAAAGTAAGGCATTAGCATCCCATCACAGAAAGACTGAAAAACTGTCATTGTTGTTACCACAGTTATCAGCCTAATAAATATAGCAATCTGAGTCTCTGTTTTGATCAAAGAGAAAAATAACCTAGGCAAGATGGCTGAGATTTCCTAAAGCTTCCTGGAATTCCAGTGAGCAGAGATTTTATGCTAACAGGCAGGTCATAAAAAGAGAAAGATAATTTCTAATTCCCTAGATTGTTAGAGAATGGCTTAGCTTTTTGTTTTTTTTTTTTTTTAAGTGGTTGTTTAAAGTCATTTTCTCTTTGTGTAGCTAAAGTATTTAGAAGGCAGGGTATATAGAAAGCTGTTAGTGAGTGCTGGAAACATCCTTATGACCCAGAATGCCTTACTATTGCAGAATTCTACAAACTTCTCCATGATTTGTCTGCTCTATAAAACATGTTCATTCAGAACAAATGTTTGTGACCCAAAAGTTAATGTAGAGCTCAGCTTCCAAGCTAGTTCATTGAAGGGACCAGGAAGCCACTGACCCCTGCTTGCATGTAAAAGGCACTTGGTAGTAATGATCCAGAAAGCTTGCTTTTAAAAAACTGATCAATATTTCTCTTTTAAAATAGATTTCATTTTTTCAGTGCAGTTTTAGATTCACAGCTCAATTGAGGGTAAGTAGAGTGTTCCCATATATTCTCTGCCTGCTCCAAACTCCCCCACTGTCAACATCCCACAGCAGTCACAATCAGTGAACCCACAGTGACACCTCATTGTCATCTAAGTACATAGTTTACATAAGAGCTCACTGAATATTAAGTAATTGAGAGCCCTCATTTTATTTAAGTCATATCATATCTTTATGGTAAAGTGTCCTAGATCTCGTCCTAGATCTTGAATTCAGTTATAAGTGTATTTTCATATACATATCTCTCACTTTAAATTTGGGGGGGTTACAAAGAATGCAGATAACATGATAAAATTATGGAAAGAGGCAATTTCATTGAATTCAGAATTGAGCAGTGAAATATGGGGAATTCTATACCACAATAATATTTTCCTGTAGGAGTCCTAAACTATATATATATAAAACTTCAAAACATGATTTGGGCCCTGATGAAAGTGGAAATTCATCAAGTCAGCAAAAGAATAACAAGTATATGGTGATTTGGAAAGTGGGGAAAACCCTGGCTTAAATCACAGAACGTAGGTAGTAAAATGAGATTCAATGGAAAAACTTGAGAAGTTGTGATTACCCTTTAAAATTAAATGTGAAATTATTTGCAACCCTAGAAAACTACAAAAGTTTTTAAAAAGTACATTTTTAAAATCTGTGCACTGCTTAAATATGTAGCTTAATAAAATTTATTTTTTAATTGAATAGATAGATAAATTTGGGGCAGGGTTACAACACTAAAAATACTAAACAAGCTGATTTTAACAACTGATCCCTCTAGACTCCTTGCACTGTAATTGCCTGATGTGTGCACATTCACACACACACACACACACACACAAACACACACTCACTCTTACTTTAGAGTGAATGACATGTTGATATGGCCCTAGTTGTTTCAATACTCACAAGGTAATTGATTCTGTTTATGTCCTACCCCCTGCTCTCATAAGAAATGAGGTTAGTACTTACCAGTACTAACCAAAAGGGAAGTTTAGTACTGACTAGTAATTGATGTCCCATGAATGCCTGACTAGGAATGCATAAAAAAAATAAAATTCTGTACACATTAGCCCATTATAGCTATAAGGAACATGGTACATATGCAGGCTGAATCTTATAGAACCTATGAAAGGTGAAAACTACCTAATGTTGTAACTTGCAGGTTGCTCTCAAGATGTAAGGACTCTGATTGAAGTTCAAGGCTGCAGGTTTATTACTGATGCACCAGTTCAGCAAGAGAGAACCTGAGCAGTCTTTGTTACAATGCTTTATAGGGTAAAACCACCACCGCCTCCTATTGTGAAGAAAGCAAGCAGGTGTAGGACCCATTCTCATGTTCCTGTAATAGTGAGATATTTTCCCATAACTGCGGGTTTCCAATAATGTTGACATCCATCATTTATCAGGAGAAAAATGCTGGTGTCCATCATCTCTCAAGGTAGACAATGTTGGGATTCATCATCTATTAGGTGGAGAGTATGGTTGTCAGGAACAACCAGGAATAAGGGGATGTGGGACCAGTCAGCCATGGTGGGTACCTTCTACTGAGGGCAGGGAGAGGACACTGGTTTCAAAAAGGGAAGTTTTCAACAAAATGTAGATACTTAGTCTGTTGCCAACACCTAAATGTCATTGCTTTAAATCTTCTAGTTTTGGGGGGGGATTTATAACTGATTTCACTGGCAAACCAGAGGTCACTGCCATCCTTTTATTTTCCTGCCGTTGTTCCTATTTGATTTGTAAATCAAATCAAATGTTTTCTTCCCAAAGGTCATTAAAACAATATTCTTAAGCAAAGAAGAAAGTTTTAGTATATCAACAGGACATACCATTAGACTGGCTGTTTTTCTTTCTGCTTTCATCCATCCATCATCTGACTGTCCGCCCACCTACCTATTGGTTAATTTGTTTAAATTTAGATTCCTAGAAGCGCTCTTTCAGATGGAAATACCACGAACCATTTGAGAGACTGGGTTCTGCCCCATATTATACATTTGTGGATATAAGAAGAATCCGTATCTTTGCTCTTTGCTCTTTCATCTGTAAAGTGGGAATAATAACTGTTTGGGGTTATACAGGTTAAGAGAGATCATCTATCTGGAAGGGACTTTAGCACACAGCACAGCAGGGGGATGACAGTATTACTGGACTACAGGGTGAGCTATATGGGTACATGTTTACCTCCCATAAGTCTCCAGGGACGGGCTAGCAGGACATCATAGAGGAACCAGTCATATAGGCAGGAGCACAGCCTCTAAACTAACAATCCACCATAGAGAACATACTAGTCTGGAGCATGACACCAGGAAGAAGACATTGCTAGATTTTTTAAGATTCAGTAGATTCCAAAGTGTTCTCACGCTGGTTTTCTAATTGTTCCTTTGATCACCTACCCTCTGAAATAGACCAAGCAATAATTATTGGTTCATTTTACAACTGAAAATTTCTGGGGCAGTAAAGCCTATCATGAGGTTCTGGAACCAGTGAGCATTAGAGCTGGGTGGAGACTGAGTCTTTACTCTAGAACAGGGAGATCTCACTGCCCTATGACAGGACTGTACCCCAGCAAGGATAGCAAGTGAGGGTGGAGACTGAACCTACTTCAACTTCATTTCTGGTTTATGGTGGATAATTGAAGCTATAAGGGATACGTTCAAATTAACACAGAGAGTGAAAACACCCATAAATCTCAGGAAACATAATCTTTTTAGGAAAGTAGAAAATTATACACATTTCTGTTTGATGGAATGCCTCATTAAAGTGGCGCCTTGGAGCTCTAAGTTTGACAACAGAAAGATTAAGAGTTTAATTTGTTAATTAGAAATGAAGCAACATAAGCCAGACTTGCAGGTATAATGAGGGGAAGAACTAAAGTCTAAAATTGACCTGGCCTTCTCTCAGGGCATAGTTTCTCATTATTATTCAACTTTCCAAGGATAATTTGTAAATCTGTATTGTCAATCTGAAAGCCTTTTGCCTTTGTTTGGGAAAAAAGACAATTAAAACTTTATTTAATTTCAGGAGGGGTGGAAAGGCAGATCAAACAAACTAAAGAAAGATTCCAGGTGATTTTACATCTTTATAAAAATGTTAGAAAGCAAAATCTATATTTGAAAAGTATATTTATTTGGATGTAATTTATATAACTACCTGCTTTTTTTTTTCATTGAAGTAATAACGGTTTACATTGTAATACATATTTCAGAAGTGTAGGCTCCTCTCCTTCAGGTGTTATTACCATTATTTATATAGCAGTGTTAACTACTTTAGCCATCACCCACCTTTTTAAAAGTAACTTTTTCTATTCCAGTTGCCATTAGAACCAAAGCCTCAGACCACCTGCTTTTTCTTTAATAATTTATATATATACATATATGTATATATTTCACATCTTTGTATTTCCCAGGGTTCACACACCACCTCCCCTCCCTGACTGCTCCCCCTTAATTCCTCCCAGTTGTGTTCTTTAGTTTGGTTGTTAGCTTGTTTTGACTTTTCTTCCTGGCCTTTGTTTTTCCTATATCCCCTGTATTAGTGAAACCATTTGGCTTCTGTCTTTTTCTTTCTGACTTGTTTCTGCTAATATGATTTCTTCTAGATTCATCCATTTTATCTGAAATTCATCAACTTTATCATTTTCAATTCATAAGCAATATTCCATTATGTATATCTACCACATCTTCTCATCCATCTGAGCAGTTAAGCTCTTTGCTTTTATTTATTTATTTATTTATTTATAGACTAGGTCTTGCTATGTTGCCCAGGTTGTCTCAAACCCATGGACTCAAGTAATCCCTAGCTTCAGCCTCCCAGGGATTACAGGTGCATACCACCACACCTGGATCTCTTTTCTGAGGAACATTTAGAGGGTTATCTTAGAACCCAGCCTACTGGAGGTACAACAGAGGGGATCCTCGCACTTCCATCACTATCTGCACCCAAGTCATCTTAGAAATACAAACTCTCTGGCCTCAACCTCACTGACTGAGAAACTCTGGAATAGGGCCCAGCAATCTCCCTGTCATGAGTTTTCTAGATGATTCAGAGAGTTTTGAATTTTGAACATCACTGCTCTAGAAGAGTCAGGAGCTCAGAAGTTGTTCAAATGCAGAACCTAGAGCCTTTCTGGTCACACTAAGAACAGGAGGTTTAAACAGAAGCTGGATCTGCCTCAGCTCCCCAGCAGATGGTCTCACTCAACATAGCCTGGGACTAGTCTCTGAGAACTTCAGTGCTTGAGCCCATTCAGAAAAGTGAAATGGGGCTAACCCTCAGGAAGCTTTACATGTGCCCTGCACTAAATGAGAAAATAATCCTTTATCTTTGACTGAGGTGATTGCCTATGCAATGTCTTCTTAATAAAACTTGCCTTGCATGCAAGACATACCTCATTAGTCTTGTGACCTTAGATAATGAGACACAGCATGAGCATACAGGAATAATAGGATCTTAAATCAGGAGCATTCTAAAAGTCATATAGTCCAGGCCTTGGCCAGGCAATTCAGGAAGTCCTCAATTTCATCTCTAGGTGCTTGGGAACAGCAAATTTACAGGAAATAAGGTATGACAAAACCTACCTGGTCAAAGGCTCGTTGACAGAAAAGAGTTAAATGGTTCAGGCACATTTCTGGCCACAGAAGCATGACAAACTATCTAAATAAAGACCCCAAGCACATCTAATATTAAACAATTATTTGTATTCATTCACTCATTCCCTTTTTTAATCTGCTTACCCATCCTGGCAGCTCAGGGCATAAGGTAAAACCAAACCTGGACAGGATGCCTTTTCATCTAAAGGCAAGCACAGAGACAAACACACATATACATACATGCACACACATACATGCACACACACACAAATGCACACAGTCTGCCTAGAACAAGTGATATAGGCCAGTGAACCTCACACGTACAGCTTGGGATGTGGAAGGGAATCCAAATCCTGGAGAAATCAGTGTGGATGTAGAGAAAATGTACAAACTCTACACAGACAGTGGCTCTGGCGAGGAATTGATGATCTTTTCTCATTAACATTATAAAAAACATCATCAAAGAAATGAGATCATTCAAAACCAAAAAAATTCAAAAAACCAAGTACACAGGACTTGACTACAACCCTTGGAAGGTGATGGCTGCTACATACAAAGTCCACCATTCATGACTTCACAGAGGTGATGTGATTTTCAAATAGCCTGTCTATTAGGGAATATGTTTCATCATCATAAAAAACAAAAACAAAAACAAAAAAACTGAAGTCCAGAGAGCCTGAGAAGCTTTCCTTCTCCAAAGTGCCAGAGATTAGAGTTAGGGCAAGACAGAATTCCCACTTTCCCATCCTCTTCGCTTTACTCCTCCATAGGACTGAGTGGTGCATTTAAGTTGGATGGACAGCGTGTTTTATTTCTAAAAATTCTCTTTCAAATCCAGGGAATAGATATTCTTTTTCATCTTGCAGACTGTTAGAGCTCTGAGATCACTAGCTCTGGCTCTTCACTCTCCTGCCTTAAGTAGCCTCTTTCCTTCACCAGCTCATCACCCAGCCCTGCTGCTGCAGAAGCGTGGGCAATGTTCCATGCTTATAAGAAGTTGAAACAGTAGAAATGACTTTGGAATTCTTGCTCAAATTAGAAACGATGGGTCCTCGTGGAGCTAAGTCTTTTTCCCATCCCATACACACAGAAATTAGTGTTTTAATTATTTCCAGTGCGTTTATGGTCATACACAAAGCCAGTTCTCCTGTGATGAGAGCCCTCTGCCGAGGAGATGACCAGGGCAACTCTTGATAGCCGCAGAGCAAACGGTCACACATGCACCTCCTTGCCTTTGTCCATCCCCTGTCTCTCAAGATTAAGAGGGAGTGATCAAGAGCACAAGGTTCTGAAATGAGCAAATGGCAGAGGAATCCTATGGGTTGGGGTGAGAAAATCCAGTGCTATCTGAAAGCAGAGTTAACTTCCAGGGAATCTAAAATAGTACTGTACTGGCAGCATTACAACTGCTAGTATTATTCTTTAAGCTCCTTGAGTCTCACTGGTATCTATTCCAGGGCAACATGACCCCAGCTGAAGAAAAACACCCTGCCTGACAAGGCTTTCCCAGTCCATTCAGACAGAACAGTAACCTGAAGTCACTCAAGCCTCTGCATGCTGACCAAGGTGGGATGCCCTGCAAAGGGCCCCCTCCCACCACCTGAGACAGCCAGATCTCTTGCCTCGAGGGCAGACAGTGCATGAAATAAGGGAGCTGAGAATCCCACATCATCCATGCTGCAAGGTCCCTTAAGGGAAGCAGGGAGTGTATATTTTCTGGAAGTACAGTTTATTATGTTGTTTGAAAATGTTACTCTGAGCAACAGATGTTATTTTTGGAGTCAAGCAACTTTATTTTGGTGGAAAAAAAAAGCTTTGGCAGAAGTTAAAAGATTGCTGGCTAGAAGTAGGGGTTGGTATATAGGGTTCCAATCTAGCCTCTTTAGTTGTATTTGACAGTTAACATGCAGAGACAGAAATCCATAATTTGCAGTCTCAGAGTGGCCACCGCCCTGCTCTGACTAAGGCAGCCAGCACTTGATGGGGAGGAGAGGAGGCTTTCTCACCTTCAGTCTCAAGTGTGCAGGGAGGAGGAGGCCTAGCAGCTTGGGGTGTGCTCAGCATCCACAGGGGGTTCGGTGCACTTAGTCCCATCTTCAGTTAGCTCAGAGTCTCCTCTTGAGGAGGGTGTATAGCCTTGAAGAGGGCACAACCCCTCGATGGTGAGAGGCTTATATACAGCTTGCTCTTCCACTTAAGTTTCCAGAGAAGCACCCTGATTTAATGAAGAGAGCAAGCCACTGGAAAACTTCAACAGCATCCTTTTGGATTTTCTCCAGGGGCAAAAGGTCAGAGTTGCCAGAAGAGATTTGGTTTTATTTTTACCTTATTCTCTTCTACCTTTGACTATTATGTGCTTATTAACACCTGTCATGGGTGGCAAATCATCAAAATCACTGATAGAGAAAGGATGTTCAGTGTGAGAGCTTAGTGGAGCAGGGATATGGAGAACAGGGAGCCAAACATGGCTGCATTGCCCAGCTGAAAGCCTCCAAGGGCAGGCACAGTCATATGGGAAATTCTGCTGTGATGGTATCAAGGAGATTCAGTATGGTGGTGGGGAAGGACATCCCACAGGAAGCTGCACCTGATGCTAGACCATCAGTCTGAACTCTGAGTGTTCCAGCATTGCTCTTACCTCTCAGATCCAGAGCAGGTTTTGGGGTGAGGAGGAGGTTAACTCTAATGCCCCAAACACTTCAGTTGTTTAGGAAAACTCTAAAGTTGATTGACTAAGCAAGGAGTTTGAAGCTTAACTCAGAAGCACTAGAGAGAAAGAGGCATGCTCCAGGCCCCCTGGTGAGAGCAATCTTTAGGGAAAACCTGCTCCAGTTAGGAATGATCAGAGATTGATCACTATTGGGTGTGACCTTAGCACTAACTGTGCCCTGTGTGGGTCAATGACCTGAGTGATTTTGGATCTGTGTCCACACTTCTCCTACTTTTTTGTGTTTCAACTGGAACAACATATCCTAGGTTCCCAGCCTCTCACCTTCCTGATGTTTGGTCAGTACAAGGCAATAGCAGAAGATTGACAAAGGGAAAGCCCCAATACTACGCTTTCTCTGCTTTCTCTTGTGTCTCCTGAAGTAACTAAATTTCCTCTAGGTTTCTAATTACATTAAGCAATCTCCATGATGCCATCTCCCTCAAGTCAGTCTCCTTCTGGAAGGCTCTAGATGCTATGCTCTGGTTACTGACTTCCTCCTGCTGCCCTTCAGTTCCAGCTGTGGTTGTACTTTTCTGCTCCTCCTCTGCATCTCATAGTGGATCTTTCAGTTCTTCCATCATTTGGGAGTAACAACTTCCCTCTATTAAATGCCCTCTTTGAAAGACCTAGAGCAGTTTCAGTTTTCCTTGTTGTCTATTCCCACAGAACAGCTCTGGGTCCTGTTGGAGACCATCTGACTATTATTTCCTTTCTCTTAGTCCAGATTTATGTTCTCTATGGTCAGTATTTCCATTTGGTAGCCTGGTTCTTCATACCTATGTTGAATTTTAGTTCTCTTCGGTCACTGTCCCTTTTGTCTCAAAATGATATGTACATCTTAATACTAACTGACACTGTTTGAAATACAGAATAGAAGAACTGGCTCTGTGAGTCACAAAATAAAATGATGTTAGTTGTCCTCGCTTCCTCTGCCCTCCAGCCTGAGTCATCCACTTGTCCCAGTGTGTTTTTCCTTTCTCACTTTTGAATATTGGGCCACAGAGCAGGGGGAGGATCTGCTTGGGATTGTGTCGTGTTCCCTACATGGCTGGTTCACAGCCAAAGAAAAGCACTCATGATCTCCACCTACACTGTGATGTTTCAACAAAAGACAGAAATGCCACGCTACTGTAAAGCTAGAGGTCCTCAAAAGCAAATAATATTTGTGTTGCTTTAACAGAGTTTGTTGACATTCTTAGCAAAACTGTAGGCATTGTGTGACTCTCTCTTGCTAAAGTGCTTACTAATGGCAGGGATGTGGGGCTGTCCACAATACCAAATGCAAATCAATACAGGGTTGTAAGGCCCCACCAGGCACTAGAGGGACACCTGGAGCCCATCCTTCACTGGGCCAGCAGTTAGCTGTATGGCCACATGGAGGATTTTTCTTTCTGTGAACAGACTCCTCACATTTACAAAAGCAGGGAGCTGGACTAAAAAACATCAAAGAGCTCAGGAATATAAGGTAAATAATGAACCTGTCTTCTTTTTTGCTGTTATTGTTCATGTTTTACAGTCCCTGCATAAGGACAAAAAGGATCCTTGAGGGCATGGACTCCAGCTCCTTTGGGGACTTCACCCTTTCTCTGCCCACATTCTCACAACCCTGTGCACATCACCCCACCATGCCATGACCAGCGATGTACCACACAGGTCTAGGAATCCCTACACTCTGGAAGTGGTGCTCTGGCACCAGCTCTGAGGAAAGAAAAGACTAATGGTGTGTGGCAGGGCAGGGAGGGGGGTGGTTATTACTCTTTTTCAGTGTGTGTCATTAATATGCATGGACACAAGTGCTCACAGCTCGACCCCTTAGCCGGCAGGTCTATTTTCTTCTTTTCTGTGTCTTCCCCACTCCAGCTTTCTCCTGGTGGCAGCACCACGCTAGAGCTTATCATGGACCTTGGCTCACATCACTTGCATGCAGAATGGGCAGTCATCTCCACAATGATATTTGGTTTCTTCTGCCCTCCCCTCAAAACATCCCTCTTCCCATTTCCCTATGGGAAGTCTATGCAAAGAATTGGAATGCTTCATAAGAGACTCATTTTGTTTAGACTGGTATCTCATTCATCTAGTCTTTACTTAGATAATAAGTTTTTAGGAAGTCTTTTTATTTCTACCCCTAGTCTCAGTTAGATGCTATTACTCTAATGCCTTCTACTTTCCTTACTACCCAAGAGTATAGATACGGAAGCCTTTCTAGGTTTAAAGTACACTTCTACCAAGCAATAACTATGTGAAAGTTACTTAAGCTTTATGAAGACTTAATTTTTTGAATTGTTAAGTGGGAATAATGATAGTCTATATATTATGAGGCTTTGGGGGGGAGTTGTAGGATTTTTCAGGTTAAACACATAGAACAGTGCTTGCTTGGCTGATGGTAACAGCGTGGTTTGTTGTTATTATGATCATCACGATATGATTGATTATTTATAACCACCACTAACTGAACTGCACGAAAGCAGAAATTGTAATGTGCTATGCATCATCAGGCCTTGACCCAGGAGAGGTGCTCCATAATTATCCATTCATTGTATGAGTATGGAATCAATCCACCCATCAATCTCCAAGATCTCTTCCTGAAATGCACTTACTTCTAGGAGAATTAATCAAGTGCATCAGCCATCACACTACGTGAAGGAAATCTCGCTACTTCCTGAACAGGTAGAATGTGCATGGGAGGAAGGTGGAAGGGTAGATCCAAAGAACATGGAGAGCAGGTCTGCGCACTGTAGAAGGGTTTTCAGTAGCAGCTTATCCCTGAGATAGGAGAGTGCTTAGCTGGAAGATGAACAGGTCCTATAGGATATGCTTTCATGGACTCTGAGGTTTTCTGTTGCCAGCACTCATGGAGGTTTTGCTGTGCATGCCATAGCACAGTTTATTTTTACCATCAGACATGCTCATTCCATGACTTGTATGGAACATTTTCCCCTAAGGGAAATTACTCATAAGCATTGCAGGATGCATTTGTCCAACTCAGTTCTTAAATGTTGCATCTCCGCTACACTACTGTTCATGTAATAAGGGAAGATGGATCCTTAATTTCTAGCACTCGATGTAATGTCTCCAAAGGTCTTTGGGCAAAGTTTGGTCAATGTATGCCTCTTGTTCATATGTAATGCATTTTATGGTGTACTATCTCTTTGATTATTATAACAGCCTAGAGAATAGGCAAGTTTTATCATCCTGACTCTAGAGATAATGACATTTTAATTGAAAAGTTAACACACCTAAGGTCATAGTCCAAGTTTTGCGTACCTTTTGCCTTCTGCCATATGTTCCCTTTGTTTCCTTTATGGATAAACCCCTTACAGAAATTTCCCAAAATATGGGCTCAAGAAAATCACATTGCAGTGGCACCTACATGATTCCAACATCTACTTCAGTCCTGTGTGCTTCATGGTATTTCAGGAAATGACCCAGACCAGAGAGGACTGTGCTACAGCTTAGTAAGAGTCATGATGCTTCTTACTGAAAATTGGTGACATCACTGTAATCTACCACTGTATGTTTACAGCACTGTATCAAGAAAATGATTTAAAGCAAATGAGATAAACGTGACATAATATATGTAGAACACCAGAAATAAAATTGCTCAGCTGTGAAGAAAGCGTATCAGTCATTATAATGAAACATACTTGCAAAGAAAATTTTGTCATAGATGCTAAATAGCTATTGTCATTTTTCTCCCCATTTCCCAAAATTTTAGGTGATCTCTACTGCTTTGTTTCTTCTTATTTGACCTATGGACTATCACATTCCCCGCCATTGTCTTAGGCCAGTCAACAATAACTCTCACTATTTTCCAATGTCAGGAAGATAAACTTGGTTAGGTATTTTTGTTGAGGTTTGTCTGGTTTTGGTCTGATTTATTCTTCTACCAATAAATGTTAGGAAGTGTCTGGAATTATAATTAGCATAAAGAAATTTTTAAAACCTGAAAAGTCAAATACAAAATAAAATAAAATAGCTAACTCAATCATTCTTCCTACAAGAGTGAAATCAATCATCTTTATATAAGACCTAAGGATTTATTCTGTACTAGCAAGGCAGCAAATTATGCAAGAGTAGAAGTCTCTTGCAAAATCCCCAATGTTGGGGACCTGTCCAAAGGATCCCAAGTCAGTGTGAAAGGACCCTCCCTGGTGAATCCCAAAACAACCTAACTTTGTTGACAGAAGCAGATTCCAATCCATTCAATAGAGTAGGGATATAGGTGTCACACCAACAAATATAATAACTTACAGCAGAAAACCAACCAATAATTGTAGGAAGGACAGAGTTTTCATACTGCCATTTGGATATGACCATAATACTAACTGATTCAGGCAAGAGTAGATGCCAAAACTCATGGGTAAAAGTTTGATGAGGATCAGAATATTTCAGTCTTCCAGTCTCTCCCACAAATTATTCATCAATTATCAATGGTAAAAAATTCCACTTTTACAATGGGGAAATACGAAAAATGCCACCTTGTTCAAGAGACTGAAGTTAACCTTACCAGTGATAGGAAAACCAGTAACCTGTGGCTGTCCCTGCTGTGAATTTTCCATTCGAAAATGCACATTATAAATCTAATCATGAGAAAATATTAGCAAAGTCAATTAAGGGAAATCAGTATGTCCCTCTTCAAAAACTGTCCACTCTTCAGGATGCCCTGTTATTTTTAAAAATATCAAAGAATTAAAAAATGTAAACCTAAGGAAATATTCCAATTTAAAAGCAAATAAATATAATAATTAAATGCAAAATTTGCTCCTGGATTAGAATCTAGACCCTGAAGAAAGGTAACTAGAAAGGGCATTATTGAGACACCTAAAGAAAATGAGTATTACATTAATATTAAATTTTCTGATACTGATATCCTGTTATTATATTATTAAATATAAATATTAAAATATTTAGATATGAATGCATGATATCTCCTATATACTCTGCAATGGAAGAGAAAAACCGAATGACTAATACAAATGGGGCAAAATATAAACAATGGTGAATCACAATGAAGTACATTTGAAGAATTATTTATTCTTAGAAAAGAGTGTTTTTCTAAGTTTGAAAACATTTTCCCAAAAAGTGACAAAAGAGACCTGAAAGCAAAACTTCCCATGGGTGGAAGCAATCATTTGCATTTCAGTGGAATGACACCCACTAGGATAACAATAAAAAGCTAGACTTTCTAAAGTAAGGAGCCATAACTCTCCTTTCTTAGTCATTGGCTGGCTATCTATGTGTCTTTGTGTGCTTTGGAGTTAGAGTTTTAATTTTTAATTTTATTTTGTGTTTACATTTTGCATCATCAAGTATAAAGTGGGAACCCAGGAGAGTAAAGATGGGATATTCCTGGCAAGGGCAGCACTCACGTCAGGGACAGGAAGTCGCTGGTCAGCATGAGTACCACATTTTCATGAAATGGGAGCATGATTGTTTCCCAAGAATGGCTGTCAGTTACATCAGTTAAGTCAGCCCCAATGGGCAGGAATGAATTTCTTACAGAAAACTACCGCTGGTTCTCAAGCTCTTTGCAAGGCCCCTCATGACATCTTGGCAAAGTGAAAGTGGGGGTGGCAGATTGTAACATATTTCCCAAACTTGCAAAATATTTGTAGAGCTGATATCAGACTTACACTCTTATCTGCTGACTCCAAGTAATTTTCAGCTCTTCTGGTATGTTCTGAACCTTATGTGATGCAGCCTCTCCTACTTCCTCCTGCTTCCTCTTCATGACTGAAGAGAGCGATAATCCACCCTGGAAAGCAGGCCCATACAACAAAGGGTGATGCTAGAGCAGGTCCAAGGGAAAGCTGAGAGAGAGACAGACTGAGAGGAAGGCAACCTGTCATGGGGCTCATATTCTCATCTCTCAGCAGGCCAGGGATTCTTCACAGAAACCACTGGCTTAGCACTTTTTCTTGCTTTATCTCATATAATCTCTTAACATTTGGGATGGGCACTACTTTTAATCCCCATTTAGCAGTTCAGAGTCCAGAGTGCTAACCATTACAAAGTTTAGAGAAGTAAAATGACTGGCCAACTGGGAGTGTGAGGGTTGAGATTTGACCGAAGTTCTGCCTGATTTGATAGTTTCACTACCCTTTAACACCAGAGTCCCTCTTTGATGGACCCTGGCTTGCTCCCATGGACTCGTCTAGTCTGTGTACCCCCATTGCTATAATATCACATCCACCCAGCAGTATTTCTTACAATACCCCATTTGAAAAGAAAATACCAATAATCATTCTAAGTTTTCTGAACCCTCTTAACACACTAAGACTTTAAAGTGAGAGATTCTAGATTATGAACCCATCAGAGGCAATTAAATCATTTTTTTAAACTGGTAGTCATAATAACTTGCCTTTAAAAAAATGTGCTATTTGTGGTAAATTTATGTATCAGCATGGTAAATTTACCTATCAGACTTCTCAGCCTGGGGCCAGACCTACCCAACAAGGAGTACATGCGGAGAGACTAGTAGGTCTGTGAGCCTGGAAGGAGGCACACCTCAACTTCATTTTCAGTGGCCTTTAAATTTTCTGCCAGTGGAATTAGCACTGCCTTTTGCTGTGAATGTAGATACAAACAACAGTGCTGTGAGCTCTGGCTGGGACCATGTCATCAGCAGAAATCACAGATGATTTCAATCACGTAAGCTGTGGCTGGTATTTCAAATTGTTATCATACTCATCATTAACTTGAAGTTATAATTATTAGGTTATATAGTAAGCTGAAGGCCAGATCTTATTTAACATGCTAACAGAGAAGCATGTAATTGCTATATCAAAATTCATTTTGTTAATATTTTTATAATAGTAGGTTACTATGTTTTAGTATTTTGATAATGAACTTCAACATAATTGGTTTTATGTGTACTTATGCTTTTTACATTATACATTTTACAATACTACTGTGAAAATAGTATTGTAGACATGCCTAAATGGTCCACAGCACAAAAAATGGCTAAGAATATCTTGCAAGGGAATAAACTCCATCATAGTCTTAGTGGGAAACACTCTGGCTTGGTAACTGACTGCTTTGGCCACTGCAGTGACCCCAGGAAAGGTTCCAGGTGCTGGAGCAAGGTAGCTCTTAGGACAACCACAGGCTCCCCCAGGAGCTCCCAGCTAGGAGAGAGAAGCTACCATCCCCCCCACCTGGCCACAGCTCCTCCCAAGATTCCCTGTTCTCCATCCTACTCAATTGGAATGAAAGAAACTCTTCTGGCAGCAACTGCAGTGCGACCCCAGTGCTCTGGGGAGCTGGGCCTGTGTTAGCAGGCCACGGGGGTGGACTGGAGCCAAGGCTTTTGTGATTCTCTCCACCCTCATTTTCCTGTGGAAACACAGCCAGAAGGACTGGAGGGTTGATCAACTTAGCTATATATTTGCTTTGCTGGAAATGTAAGTTGTCCTTTTATGTGTCATTTTCTCTAATTTCTTTTTTTTAAGCCCTTATTTTCCAACAGGCAGAACTAGTCTCACCTACACAGGTGTCACCAGGTGTGTGCATATTTTTCTGAGAGTTACAATGCATCACAGTCCTTTTCTGGAAAATGAAAGAAAAAAATTAGTGGCGTTAGGTTACTTTCTATATGCTGATACTGTGCCTTTTTTGCCACTTTATTTTTAATAATTTGCTAATATTTTTGATCTAAGTTTTTTTACTTGGGGTTTTTCTTTTGTCCTGAATTATCACAAGTGAGTCTATCAACTCAGTTGAACATCTTTCACATTTGCTAATTCATTGATTTCCACTTGTCTTTGTAGGTATTGTGGCATCAGTGTCTAAATGCCAAAACACTTATAATTCTACAGTTCAAAAGGTGATGCTATAACCTCATTCAAATGACCTTCTTTAAAGTTCCTCCCAAATATATTCCCAAATATCAGCATAGGCCATTCTAAAGTTCATTGTCTTTAAAACCATAGTTTTGTTTACATGATAGCTTTACATCTTCATCTTGCCTAAATCAATACAGAGTTAGTATTTATAAACATGACCACAAGTTCTAAGTATACTGATCACCCATTTGTTCAGAGGACTAATGAGCTATCAGTCAACAGACCCACTGGAAGACTTGCCAAGGTTCTCTGACTGTCAATGGATATCCATATTGCTTCTTGTAGTTCCAGGTTTTTTACACTGTAAAATTCTGATTAATCAGTCCTCTCTAGCTATTGGGACCATTTTTCCTGGAAGAAAATGATATACAATCAACTTGTGATTCACTTCTGGTGATTTGATCCTTCATGAGCAACAAAAATCAGAAGAGAATTTACATTTTACTTCATAATGCAATTTATGAATTTTTACAACAGATTTGCCCTCCTAATTGCTTTGGTCTGGCAGATTTTAAAAAGAAGTGCCTTGTGTGAATGGCAGCATGAGGTGGGAGAACCAGACCAGGTGGTAGAATCTAAGGGCAATATGTGCAGTTTCTGTGCTCTGGTGATTGCAAAGGTAAGCCAGAAGACAGGACTTAGGCAGAGGAATATGCATCTATGTTTGTTTCGTGAGGCTATAATTGCAAAGTACCACAGACTGGGTATTCCAAAGGACAGAAATTTCTCATTGCCTAGCTTCAGAGACTAGAAGTTGGAAATCAACATGTCAGAGACACAACTGGTTCCTTCTGAAGAATGTGAGGAGACTGTTGTACGCCTCTCTAGCTTTTGGTGGCCTCAAGTTTGCTTTAATTCATGAATGGCCTTCTCCCTGTGTCTTCACATCACTTTCTCTCTGTGCCTGCTTGTCTGTGTCCAAATTTCCCCTTTTCATAAAAGGAAATGCAGTCACATTGGACTAGGACCCCTTCAAATGACCTCATTATATTGCGATCATCTGCAGACCCTATTTCCAAATAAAGTCACATTCACAGACATGGGGGTCAGGACTTCCATATGAGTAGCAATTCAATTCATAACAATATCTTTCTAGAAAAAGTATCAGAAAGGGTAACACCCTTTCATTTGTAACACCTAATGAAATTTAAGCAAATTATATTATTTGCCTCATTTTTTTTTATCCTGAATGTTTTGTTTAGAAAATAAGATGTCAAAAGTAATGCAATAGCAATGTTCTTTTTCTATTAACTATAAAGGCTATCATACACAATGGAAGGCTATTGTGTATAAAGGCTATCATACACAATGCATCAATAAAAAATGACAAATTCGATGACTTTCTGGTAACATGGATGTACCTAAAAGAAATCATACTGGCAGAAACAAGTCAGAAGGAAAAAAACAGATACCAAATGGTTTCACTAATATATGGACAACCAAATGAAAGTACACAACTGCGGGAGGGGACCAGCTGGAGTGGCCAGGGAGGGGAAGTGGGGGGGGACCCCCAGGGACCTCAATGAAGTGATTGATGTGAAATATATATATGTATAAATTAAAATAAAAATATTTTAAAAAAGAAATAAAAAGACAAGTTAAAAAATAAAAATTAAAAAAAATAAAAAACTATAAAGGCTATCTAAGCATGTCTACATTTTCTAGCAACTGTGTTCTCTATAATTTCCTTATAAACCTTGTTTAGCCATTTTCTGAATTTTACTGCTTTTTCCCACTTTCAGGCTGGAGAAGCAAATATCTAAATATTAGATAAAATATCTTTTTAGTAAGAAAAGAGTATGTTGAGGCTGTTTGTTGGAAAAATCTAATTCACTTTGATTTATTTCGAACATTCGCAGTCTACATCATGGTTCATAGTTTTCCCTGTCCAGGGCAGTAACTCTCACAGTGGTTGGCTGCTCTTCTAAAGCAACAGATGATTGTTATCAAATTTAAAATTAACAACTCCTCTCCCCCTGCCATTCTTTATTTCAAGAAATCTAATGAAGCCTTGCGTGACCTTAGGGCTGGAAAAACACTGACCCAGAAAATAAATGTGTAACAAGTCACCTTTCCCTATTACTTAAGGTAAATTGTGGTGTTAATTTTTTTTTCTAACCTCTCAGCTAAGTGTAAAAATATGTGACTCACCAGAACTACTTCATTCTTACGCCATAAATATTAAGAGTGATGACTGAGAAAGAGGTCATGTTGATGTGTGGTGAGTAGATGCTTTTCTGCACATATTAATTTAACTGAAAAAAATCATCTTGCTAAATAGCCTATCGTAAAAAACAGCGGTGAACCCAATGTAAGTAAAAGGCACTGTTATTTTTGAAGAACAATTATTATAAGAGAATCTTTCCCTTTTTTTTTCAAATAACAACATAATTGTATTAGACTTTAATACCTAAGAACATGTGTGCTAGATCTGGTTTCAGTCACAAAAGTCCTATTAAATTTCAAATACTGTTTAAAAATTAACTTTCATAAAATATATTTGTTCAAATCAAATTTCTATTCCTAGTATGTGGAAAACCACAAGAGGGGTTCCAGCTGGATGGGGCTCCTCAATTCAAGTTGTCTGTATTAGCTTCGGTCCTAGGGCACTGCTGTCTGACTTGAATCCTTAGTGGCACATGGGTGGTGCTCTGTGCTCCCTGTTCTTGGAGAACCCCTACCATGCTCAAGATCAGCTGGGATAGCATGAGGGGCCATATCTCCAAGAAGTGACTTGCTTCAGAGTCTTTTTTTTTTTTTTTTTTTTGAGATTAGGTTTCGCTATTTTTGCCTGTGGAACCGCAGGCTCACATTGCCCAGGGTACCACAGACTCAAGCAATCCCCAGCCTCAGCTTCCCAGGAAGCTGGGATTACCGGTGTGCACCACTATACCCAGCTATTTTTTGGGGACTAGGTCTCGCTATGTGCCCTCCCCACCCCCCGCGGGACTAGAATCACAATCCCTGGCCCCAGCCGCAGCTTCCTAGGCTGCCACTTACAGGCATGCACCACCATGCCCAGCCTTTCAGAGTCTATTCTAGTCTGGGAAAAATCCACTCTGTGTAATAGATTCAGCCATCTATTACAGTAGGTGGGACAGAAATCTTACTTGATCTCTAAAGAAAGGAAATGGTGCATTTTCGTTTCCCTCAAGGGATGAAGCTGTACTCCCTAAATTCTATAGTATTGCAAACAAAGTAAATCATAAAAATTTTATTACAAAAACTTTTCCAAATAACTGTAAGACAGCCAGAAGTATAAATGAAAGTCATTAGTTTTCCTTAGTAATGACATTCCTCCTCCTATGACTTCGCTAGCACTAGCTTCTGTTTCTTTTCTACCTATTTTGGTTGCACATCCTTCCATGCCTCTTCAGACAGCTTTCCAAACAGCCCGGCTAATATTTCCATCACTGAATAATAGTACTAAGCAGTACAAAACAAAAAAGCATCAATCTTCTGTATTTTATAGCTCCCAGTTTATATTATTTCCTTGTAATTTATCTCAGAAGTCCTTTACTGAATCCAACCTGCAGGCCAACAGATGATCTTAGAAGTTCATTTAAGCCACACGGTGACAATGCAGTATGTAGCACATGGGACATGCTCAACATTTGTTGTTAAGAAATATTTTTACAATCAAATGGCCATTGCCACTTAAGACAGCCATAGCAGTAGGGGTAACTAACACACAGTCCACTGAGCACTTTATGATCAAGAAAAACCTTTTTGCAGGAAAAGCATGTGGGATAAAAGTGGCAATCTGTGGACTTAATCCCATTTGCTTGCCTTACCTAGAATTGGGGAACTGGGGTAGTGGAGGAGGTAGGAGGGGGTGTCAACTTTGAAAGTTTTGTATATACTGGTAGTGCCCTCTGGTGGATGGTCACAATTTTTTTGCACCACTCAAATGCTGGGCATTCCATATCATCTGAAGTATCTCTATTTTTTGCTACCACTTAATGCTGCTTCTCCCATTTCAGGATTAATAGGGTTTGCTTTCAAAGTGACAATCGGTGCTACAGTGTACAACAAATGTCACTGGTTGTCATATCTAAGAAGTATCTTAAATGAATTCAATTAACATGAAATCTTTTTAACACTGCTCTTGAAAGTCATTCGAACGCCAGTGTGGGGGCAATGCAACCGGTGCGTGCAAGCAGTTGGCCTGGGTGTGTTTATGTAAATGGTTCAAAGCTGTGAACTGTGTGTCTGGCAAACTACTTCCAAGAAACAAAGGAGAAATAAGCATGTTTCCCATTTAAAAGACATATGGTTCTTATTGCCTTACAGAGATTGCTTTTTGTTTTCACTTCATTTTATTTTTAAAGTTAGCTTTCCTCTTTGAAATACAGTGTTAGAGAAATTACTGAAAATACAGAGGAAAATAAATCCTCAATAGTTCCACCAAAAGTGAATTTAGACATAACCCTAAAGGTAGATGGGTCTCCAGAATATATGCTAATATAGGCTCCTAAAACAGGCTTTCATGGACAAAATGTGGGCATATCACTAACCTCCTGACCACTGTTTTCTCTATAAAGTGTAATAATATTGCATTTACACACTTTCATTCTGTCTTAAATTAGGAATGGTAATTGCATAATAATAACAACCATTTTACTTAGCACAGAATTTCAAAGCCTAAAACCAGAATTACACTTTGGTTGACAGATAACAAAAATTTAGCACACACTCAGTTGTTCCCAGAACGTCCTCCATCTCTGGGAGAATTTGTTCTTGTAATAGTAAAAACTGCCATTTATTAGGTTCTTATTACATAGACCTATCCCATGATTATGGCTGTTGCTTGATGGAAATTTAATACTGGCTTTTCTTCTTAATAGCTAAGTGATCTTAGACAACAAATTTCAACAATGTGTTGCAATTTCCTCCTTTGTCAAATAAAAATCCCACCCAAAAAGGTTTTTCCAAGAAAGTTTTTTAAAAATTCGTATTGAAATGGTATATAAATAAACTGCTTAACATAAGATCATTAAAAGTAAGAGCATGTTGTTTATGAAAAAATTAAGTCCCTAGAACAGAGCTGAGTATATGGGAAACATTGTAAATGTTAGCGGTTATTAACAAAATAATATGATGATATATTACACATTATTCATTGTTCTTTATATCCATGCTATTTAACCCTCATGGCTATCTTCTGAATTAGATTTTCTCATTACTGTTTCAGATAGGAAAATGAAAAAGAACCTCAGTGATTTGTCCATATCATATGGCAAGTTACATTGCAGAGTTTAAAACCTAGTGCAGATGTGGTTGTAAAACTTGAATTCACTGTCTTTTGGATGGAGTGGGTTAACTATTTCTTTACTTTTTGTTGGAGTTTCAAATACATATAGAAAAATGCACAAATCATCATTTTAAATCTGTATGAGTTTTCAGAAATGAAAAGTGCCTATGAAATGGGCAAGAAAACTGTACCATACTCTCTAGAGTCCCTTTGCACCTACTGACATC
Source organism: Uropsilus gracilis (assembly GCA_004024945.1). Taxonomy (NCBI): domain Eukaryota; kingdom Metazoa; phylum Chordata; class Mammalia; order Eulipotyphla; family Talpidae; genus Uropsilus; species Uropsilus gracilis. Next base: position 48,519 of record PVHY01002479.1, read on the forward strand.
TCTGCACATACCACTAAGTTCACTTCCAACAAGCATACAGCTTGTCTTGTCTTTGAACTTTGCAGAAAAAGAAGTACCTAATAACCTTTCTCTGCATCTCACTTCTTTCACTCAGCTCAAAGTTTGCAAGATTTACCCAAATTGTTCATTCCTTTTCATTACTAAGTCATGTTCTATTAACTAGCATAGCACAATGTATCTGTTCTATGCTGGAACATCTGGGAGGGTTCTAGTTTGAGATGTAGTGCTGCTATGGTAATTCCTGTACATAACTTTCAGCAACTATATGCATGCCTTTCCACTGGATAAGAAACTGGCAGTGGACATGTTGATTATAGGGTGAGCATATTTTCAACTTTAAAAGTACCTACTGCCATATAATTTTCCAAAATTGTTCCATCAATTTATACTCTCTGTAAACTGTTAAGAGAGTTAGAGGCCACTTTTGATTTTTAAAACACATTAGCACAAAAGATACAGTTTCATCTAAATAATTCTGGCATTTCAGAAATAAAATCAGTTAATAATTATTTGCTCCTGCAAAGCACTTAAGTTTAAATTCATCTTCAAAGCAGAGGACTCGTTTTGGCATAGTTAAGTACCATACCATAATATGAATGAAATTTGCAGAAAAATTAAATTTAAAAGGATAATGTCAAGAGGTGAACAAAGAGATGTTTATGGTAAAGCAGCTGAGGAACAGATTATTCACTTACTTGCATGATTGCAAGCAGATTACACAACAATGCTATGTAGTCATCTAAAATTGTGTTTCCAAACAGAATAAGTTATATAGTATCAGGGACCTTACCCCTTAGAGAGACTGTAGAAAGACTTAGTACCTACATTAGAAAGTAATAACTGTTTTCACATTTTTAGTAGCAAATCTATTGCACAAGAGAAATCTTATTCTGAAGTGCAATATATTAACCAGAGAAGCCAATGTGAGATCCTCTGGATTGCCACTTGCTCTGCCTTCCCCTGGTTGCTCCCAGCAAGTCCCAGGGACTTCCACAGATCCTAAAGATCCTGGCATAAATAATATTGCCCATATCCTGGATGACAAATGCATGCCTTTCATGTTTTTAGTCACTTAGGGGCAACTCTAAGGAACAATATGTGAAGAAGGAAGTATTCTAGGGCCATGCTGAAAGTCAAGTGTATAAAGATAGATTGGTAGTGTCTGTAATAGCACAAAAGGGGAGAGAGAGGGACCTAGGAACATACACACATGAACACACACACACACACACACACACACACACACTTTCCTTAATTATTTTAGTATTTGTTTTTCTATTAACTCCCAACCTGGTGGCAGAGTGATAGCTATGTTAGCACATCAAATAGATGGCTAATTTTTCAAATATAGATAGGCTAAATACTGATATAGGATTCACTGGGTACACATGTCTTTCTACTTTTGTCCACACATCTTTGGAGATAAATTATTTGAAGTGGAACTCCCTCCATTAGAGTTAAATCTCCTGTACTCTTCTACAGAGTAGTGTTTTGCTCCTCTGTTTACATCACAATCTACCAGGTACCTTTGCTATTAGTGAAACATCTGTCTTCTTACAGAACTGCAAAGCCCTGGAATATGATTTGTCTTCTGCTTCTATACTTCATGGCCTCACCCACCCACCCAGTAGTACCTAACATGTTGTCTCCTTTTTCCACAGTAGATGTGGGTATATAATTTTTTGTTTGTTTTAAATACAATGAGACATACTTTTAATGATTTTTGAAGGCTAAGAATAAAGCATCAGTGTTCAACTTTAAAGGAAGCCTGAGAGAAAACAACAGAGAAACTGGTAAAACCTGTCTTGATTTAAATCGGCAGCCTAGCCCTGTTTCTCTCTCACTATTAGAATCAGCACTTAAAATTAAAGGATTTAATGGAGCTGTTGTCTAAAGGATTGATGTTCATGTAAAGACAAAATCTCAGTGCCAAATTAATTAGTGCCACACTAATACTGGAGCTGGAATATATATATATATATTTTTTAAATCTCTTAAGTATCTGTGGAATAGGTAGTTTTAATAAAAGAATCATCTGTTTCAATTTGTGACCCTAAGTGCCTCTGCTCTTGGCATCAATTGCTGATGTAGCAAATCATTTCATATAAAGCTTATTCCCTAATCATTAACATACTTAAATTATTCCTTATGAAATTTCTTCTGCTGACATAGATAAAAGTATTTTTCCAGTGTTTTTTTTTAATTTAATTCTTGTATTACTCAGTTCCAGATTATTTCAAAAACAAGGAGTTCATTAAATAGACTAGTAATGTCATTATTCTTTATCTGTTATTTGTTTTTAGGTCTTTTTTCATGTCATCTTGGGCTTTTTTTTAGGAAGCATTTCCAGGGATTATTTAGAAAACCCCTAAAGTCCAAATGATGACCCGCCTAGCCTTCTGTCTTTTTTTAACTTTATTATCTATAATTCAATTATAATTTAAAATTTTTACTAAAGTATTTTTGACATACATTATTTTAGCTTGTGAAATAATAATGCATAATGATTTGACATTTGTATGCACTGCAAAGTGAACATCACAATAGTTCTATTTACCATCTTAGCATCTTTCAAATAATAACACTACATTATTAGCTACTGTTTCTGTGCTGCATAATACTACTACTATTTGACTTATTTTAACTGAAAGTGTGGACTTTTTGATCCCCTTTACCATTTCATCCATTGTCACCCTTCACCCCTTTGGTACCCATCTCTCTGCTTTCTGTCTCTCTGATTTTAGTTTCATATCATTTGTGCTGTTTTTGTTTGTTTGTTTTTCAGATTTCACATATAATTCTAATCACACTTACTTGTTTCTCTCTGACTTATTTCACTCAGCCTGATTCCCTCAAGGCCCCTCCATGCTGTCACATACTTCTAATTTTATTTGAATGCACCTGTAGCTTGGTGTCCAAAAAAACTTCTCCTGTTTTTTTCTCTTAGTTCATATCATCTAGGAATGTGCTTCACTCATTCTTGGGGCCCTAAGTCTGCTTTCAAGTCTGTAGTCGGTGGTACTAACTTCTCTCTCAGTGATGGTGCATCTCAAATCCAGACCCTCTTCCATATTATTCTGAGGGAATCGGAGGTATATAACATTGACATTTTCCACATTTCATGTGTACAGAGGACTAGCCTCCATCGAGACCCATCAGTGTTTCGATTCCTGAGACTCATTTTTGATCCTATGTGCAAAAGTATTAGCCCCAATTTTACAAAACTATTTTTTCCCAAGTAGAGAGCAATTCAGTGGTCTCTCACCTTATTCAATATATTAATAGGTGAATTTCTCATACTCTACCTTATAATGTATCCAAATATTATCTTCAGTTAATCACTTTCAGGTAGCATTTTATTTGATGTTGAAAGTTTCTAAATAGCTTATCACATTTTGACAGACACCTGGGTCAGTGAGCATAATTTCAGATACATGTTCTACAAGTACATTTCTTTTGAAACAAAGTTTTGGTTTCTTCCATCTTTTATTAATTTAAGAAGATGCTAATTTATACCACTGCTATTCTGAAAAATAAACATAGCTACATAATTACAGTTATAAAATGGTTCCACTTTTCCTCCATCTTTACTCAGATTATTTTAGCCTGGATTGAGTAAAGACTGTCCCTAGCCCCCAAATGTTCTTTTTGTTTGGCTTATAAAAATCCAGCTTTAGTTTAGAAATACTGTAAAATGTATTTTTGCCTAAAGCAACTTTAACATTAGGAATATGTTCATTTTCAGATGCAGATTTTACTATGTTTTGTTTATAATACCAACTTAAGTCTACATGATTCCACAGGTCAAAAGCAGAGTCTTTCTGATCAAGAGTGCGATAAAAGTATTCATCCAGTGTTTACAGGGGCTTGTGAATTTGTTTTCTTAAAATGAGATCTAATATGAACCTTTATTCCAGGATTAGCTGCAGCAAATATAGATGCTTTTTATTTTGTGGTTGTTGGATTTTTTTTTTTTGAGATTTCACTAAATTAGATTTATAAGCTGGACCCAATTAAAAGCTCTAGAATACCAAGAAAAAGGTAGATTTGAGGGAGATGTAGAATTTTCTTTTTAAAAGAAATCTAAATAAAAAGAAAATTGAAGAGAGGTTAGTAGCTAAAGTAAGATTTCTAAGTTGATTTGATTAAAGCTCATCTGCATGCTTTTGTTCTGCTTGCCAAACCAATGCAAAGGCCAAATGGCTAAAGGTAAACAGGATCTGGGAGGCTGCATGCTCAGGAATTCAAGGATTAGCCTTCACTCTGTTCTTGGCTTGACTTTTGCTGTCAGTCTGAAGAGTTCCATCTCAGCCACAGAGCAAAATGGAGCTGAATGTGTGGCCTAGATCCTTTTTGCAGTTCTGTAATCCTGACCAGAGGCCTGGTCATCCCATAGGCTGCTGCTGTTGTTCCCTTTTAGCCAAAGAGTATTTAAATGGGTTTTCAGGATTAAGACATGATGTAAAAGAGATCTCCCCCATGTTCTAAACCTCCTAAAACAAACTAGGGATTTGTCTTTCCCTTTCCCTTTATTCTTCTCCAACCCCACATTCATACATTCTCTCTCTGTCTCTCTCCACCCTACCTCTTTCTCTCCCGACCCCCCCCCCCAGTTAGAAAGTGTTTATCCCAGGGGGTTCAGGTGGCAGAGGTTCTTGATAGAATATAATTGTTAATGCCAAGATATTACCTCTGAAAAGCTGAACACAGAAATAAATGTCTGGTTTCTCTTTGTGTCTGTGCTCTGGCTTACCGTCTGCTAGGGGAGTGGAAGCCAAGGTCTAGTTTAAAAGGGAAAAGAAAATGGGGGAAAAATCCAACCAATTTCCTGACACAAAAAATACTTAAGTAAATGCTTTACCACACTATCCACCACTCTTATTTTATATCTTTCCACCATTTTCTTCTTGTTTCTGTAACACTGCACATTCAAACTATATTTGGTATACTACAAAAGAACAAAAGAATTTCTTTCTTTCTTTCTTTTTTTTTTTTGAGACTAGATCTCACTCTTTTTGCCTGTGGAACTGCAGGCTCACATTTCCCGAAGACCACAAACTCAAGCAATCCCCAGCCTCAGCTTCCCAGGTAGCTGGGATTATAGGCACATGCCATCACACCCAGTTATATTTTTTTGGAACTAGATCTTGCTAAGTGCCCCAGGTGGGACCTGAACAGCAATCCTTGGCCCCATCCGTGGCTTCCTAGGCTGCTGCTTACAGGCATGCACCACCTTTCCCAGCCTTGAATTTCTGAATAGATCATTCCAATTGTATTGTTCATGATGTATCTTCAAACAAGGTAAGTATTCAAAATAGGTGTATTACTGTGAATTGTCAAGTGATTCAGAACTATTTTAAATAGTCTGAAAACCTAGAGTTATTCTCCATTTCCTTTCTTAGCCTAAGGATGAGAGGATGAAGTGTCACTTCCTGAGATGAGCAAAGTTTGTGGGTAAAGATTTTTGTGGGTAGAGATTTTAGAAAGGAAATAAGAAGTCCATTTTGAACAATGTAATTTTGAGATTTGTTTTTAGACATACAAAGGAACTGCAGGATATAGGATTATAGAGTTGAGGACAGAGATACAGGAGATGTGAATTTACAGACAGTCATTTTGAATAAGATGGTATTTAAAGCCTCAAGATTGGAGATAGTGTAAATATAGAACACCCTGAACTCTGGGCACTGCTAACACTTAACACGTTGGTGGAGGAGGCAAAAAATGAGTGACAGTGACTAGAAAGATGGAGGAGAAAAAAATAAGAGCACTTAGGATCTTGGAAGCTATGAAAAGTGACTTTTCCATAGAGAAGGAACTTATCAGCTGTTTCAAATATTGCAAATAGGTAAGATGAGGACTGAGTATTCAATTTAAAGGTATGAAATTAGTGACTGAGTGGCATGATGAAAACATAACTGTAGTAGGCTCCAGAGAATATAGAGGAGAGAAAATAGAGCAAACCGTCTTTTTGTATGTTTGTTTGAGACCAGGTCTCGCTACTTTTGCCCATGGACCACAGGCTCACGTTGCCCAGGGTACCACAGACTCAACCAATCCTGAGTCTCAGCTTCCCAGGAAGCTGGGATTACAGGCGTGTGCCACCACACCCAGCTATATTTTGGGACTAGGTCTCGCTATGTCACCCCGAACAGGACTCGAACCGCGATCCCTAGCCCCAACCACTTCATAGGCTGAAGCTTACAGGCACGTGCCACCATGCCCAGCTTGCAAACCATCTTTTTAACATATGATGCTAAACAACTGGACATCCACTTGCAAAAAGATGAATCCAAATATACACCATATAACTTTCACAAAAATCAACTGACAATGGATTACAGATCCAAATGTGAAACTACAAACCTTCTAGAAGAGAGGAAAGCAATTGCGTGATGGCAGTGGCATTTCAGTACAATACCAAATCATGATCCATGACAGAAATAAGTGATAAACACTATCTCTAACTTTAGAAAGTATTTTACTCTCAGGAGAATGAGAAAACAGGACAGACTATGAGAAAATATTTTTAAAAAAATATTTTAATAAGAACTGTTATCAAGAACATAGAAAGCACTCTCAAAACTCAAACTAAAAAAAACATATAGCCTGATTTTAACAAGTAAAGATATCTGAACACCTCACCAAAGAAGATACACAGATGCCAAGTAGATAGATAAGAATATGCTCATCACATATTATCATGGAATTGGAGGTAAAAATGGTAAAGCACCACTATATAGCTATTAAAATGGTCAAATTAAAATACTGCCAACACCAAATGCTGGTGAGCATGTGCAGCAACAGGACCTCTCATTCATTGCTGGAATATACTTTGATGGTTTGTATAGAACGAAAAATACTTTTAGCATGAAACTCAGCAACTGTGCTCCTTGGCATTAATCTATATAGTTGAAAACTTAGGTCCATTTAAAAACCTGAATACAGATATTTAAAGCAGCTTGATTCATAATTGCCAAAAATTAGAAGTTACTAAGTTGTCCTTCAGTAGGTAAATGGATAAATTAGTATATCCAGACAATGGACTAAAAAGAAAAGCATTATGCTGGAAGCTGTGGGTGGAAAGAAAAAAAGGTAGGAGAAATTGAGACTAAGATGGAATCATAGACAAGGGCTCAGTAAGCATGAACTGAGCCATTTATTAGAGTTTTCAAGCTCCTTAAATACCCTGGTAAAGGATTAGTTACAATGTGGTAACAAGCAAAAAGGAAGGTAAGACCAAGATCTTATGGTATGTAGCACAGTGGGATAGGGGGAATCATTATCTAACAGAAAAAGACCTAAGGGAAAACACCTTTATCTTTCAGGGAAATGTCTCTTAGGTGGGTTAATCATAGGAAGTTAGGGGACTGCCATTTACAGATAAAAAATCTGCCAGAACTATTTCCAGTGTGCTGGAATGATGTTGGAATGAATAAAGATGTGCCCTTATCCCTCCCGTATTTCTTGTGTATGGCATCCCACAGCCATGCTGAAAAGAAAATAACCCATCAAGTCACAAATGAATGTATTTTTCTAAATGAAAAACACAATCTTAAGAAAGCTATATATCATATGATTCTAGAAAAAGGCAAAACTGGAGACAATACAAATACTAGTTTTCAGGGTTTATGAGGCAAGAGGGATGAATCAGTTTTTAGGGCAGTGAAATACTCTGTGGGTTTTTGTCATTACTATACAATTGATTCATAATTGTATATTATATTATATTATATTATATTATATTATATTATATTATATTATATTATATTATATTATATTATATTATATTATATTATATTATATTATATAAAATATATTATATATTTGCAAAATGTACAGAATGTACAACTGCAAGAGTGAACCATAATGTAAAGCATAGACTTTGGGACAAAGACTTGTCAATGCAGATTCATCAACTGTAACAAATACACACTTTTGTGGTAATATTGACAGGGAGATTGTTGTAGGGTAGGGAGCATGTTGGAACTCTCAATACTTTCTACTTCATTACTGTGAACCTAAAATTGCTTTTAAAATTAAAAAAATTTAATTGGCAAAAGATCTGAACAAATACATCACCAAAGAAGATATATAGATAACAAATAATCATGTAACATTCCTAATTAGAATATTTAGAAAAATTAGAATATTTAGAGAAAATTAGAGAATTGCAAGAAAAAAATTACCATGAAATAATAATACCTATTTAATAGAAAGGAAAAAATAAAAAACCTCACAGCAAAACTAAACAATGTTACCATAATCAATTGTCAACCTTTCTGATAACCTCTGCCTACATACTTTCACATGAATGTTTATAGTCAAAATATAATTCCAACAAAATATCTTCTTGGAAACAACAAAGATGTTTTCAGTTGGTGACAGATAGACAAACTGGGGTACAATACAATGGAATTTATAGCAACAGATAGTAATGCATTCTCAAGTTAGGACATGACACAGAAGAACCTTAAATGCACATTTCTCAAGAGAGAATGAGACTGAAAATGTTACATGCTGTATAATCCCAATTACCACTTGATTCATTTACTAATGTATCGGTGTGAAGGAGGAGTCTCTTACTTGGTGTCTTCTGTAGTTTTGGAATAGCTACTTAATTAGGTCTCTAGTTTCTAGGCTAACATGCATTCTCCCACCCCTGGCTCATCCTGGCCCTGAAACAGCAGTGACCTCCTTTATGAAACAAGATGATCATGCCATTTTTATGTGTTTAATAATTTAATAAGCCTCCATTTTTGTCATCACCCATTTTTAAAATTAGGTTATAAAATAGCAGTCAGAGTCATGATGTGGCTGTACCCTATTATTGCTAGAGATAACCCCCCCCCACACACACACACACACTAGAGTAACAGGCGAAGACAATTAAATTTATATGACCCTTCAGAGGTAGGAAGGACAATGAATCTGGAGAAAAGGGCTTGTGTGGACAGAGTTACTCATAAAATCTTTGCTTCTTTATAAAAGAAGACTACATGAGCTATTCCTCTTCTTCTCTGGGACAATTTGTGACTCAGAATCACATTTACATCCCCAAATGCCCTGGTGTTTCTAACTGCCAATTTCTTATGTCCTCTAGTAATATAAGCATAGGGGGTAAATTCAAACCATACCTACTTCCTCTTTCAGTAAAAGTGAAAGTTACATTTCTAAATTTCCTATCCAAGTTCCCTTAAAAATTTAGAAAAATGCTTAATACAATACAGCTTTATTTGAATAGGCTGATTTGGTGTGAAATATTTTTAATCAAGATAATAAATTGTAAGATGTTAAATTTAAAATTCTCAACTGGGTAATTTAGTAATTTACTTCATAAGCACCATTCAACAAAGAAAATGAAATAATAATTGCCAACTTAGGCAAATTGGTTTGAAGTCTTCAGCTCTTTGATTTATTAATCTTCAAGAGGCAAACAAAAAGACGCAAAGCCAAGTCATTTTATTACCACATTCCAAATTATAACTCTTGTTTCAGTTCAATTTAAAAAGAATTTATTGCTATCCAATCACACATGTTAATTTTTTAATTTGAAATAATTTTCCCCTTTGGGGGGGGTGCTTTTACATCCTTTATAAGTGTCTCCTAACTTCTTGTGCCTATTTAACATGTGAAGAATTACACAACATGGTTCTGTCAGTTTTCTGTTCTCATTTTATTATCCTAAACCCCAGCTGTCAGTATTAAATTAACCATTTCCTTAGCATTTCATAGCAAAATAAGTCAATTTTCAGAACTTGAAGTGCACTGAAGTTACACTCCTAAGCTAGGTTTTCATGGAAAAACGATTTCCTTGAAAATTCCTAGATTACATTATTCATCCTATGAAGCTACTTGCACAAAGAAATAACATTTGGTAACTCTTTCATAGAGTGATGTTTTTGTCTGAATACAGGGCAAGTAAAAATCTTCATGCTTAAATGAACACAATTAATTTAAAAGCAGTTCCTAGAACATTCACTTATATATTGCATTGATTTTAAATTTACATTAAATTGTTTAAATTATGGGGCTAAGGGTTTTTCTGTTTTAATGTTGATCTATTCTGTCACAAGGAACAGAGCAGGGGAGCAGGCAGGTGAGTTGGGAGTAATGTCTGCCCCCTGGATTTGGTCTCTTAATGGTTTCATTCAAGGAAAATTTTTGAGAAGTTTGGATAGGGGAATAAAGAAATCGTTCTGAGAATGAGGCTGAAAATAGAGTTCTATGCTAAGTCTTCTTTCACTTTAGCTACATGGAGCATCTTAACAATGCCTATCAATTTATCAATCACAAGAAGGCTCCATTCTGGCACTGATCACTTTGATCACTCTCAAGTTTGGCCTTGGTGTCAGTTCCTATAGGATTGTGCTTAGCAGCATCTGGGACATCAACAACATTCCAAAATCCTATGCTGAATGTATGATAGATAGGTGGATGAGAGGGAAAGAGGGTATGGGGGAGGGGAGAAGTTAGCTCTACCTGGATATTTCAGTAACGTCTCATGTATGCCTAAAACCAAACTTAACTTGCCTTTATTTCCACATGATAATCTGCTGCAGGGAAGGATGCAACCCCACTCCCCCAGACTTTAACCTATATAAACGAATCCCTTTCCCTGTAACTCATCAATGAAGATTCCTATAGTTACAAGATCAAATTCCTATAGGTAACCAGGTTCTCCCCTCTCCATAACTTTTGTGTGCCCCTAGACATCAGTGCAAGATCCAGCCTCCTTGAGTAACCTACAAGCTCCTTCTAACATGGACTCAGCACCACCTGAACATATATCACTCTAAATGCTTCCCCCCCCCCCCACACACACACACCACTGGGCCTAGCTTCCTGTGATCCTGACTGATTCATACTCTCCATGTATAAGTCTTTACATAAGATGCTCTTTTTTAGGCTGCTCTCCCTAAATTAGCATGTTCTAACCCACTTAAGACTCAGTTCACAGTTCACCTCTAACATGAATTCATTTCTAATATCACGGAGTATTCTTAGTCTTGCTATCTTTGGTACTTAGCACAGTGTTTAATAAATATTTATCAATTAAATGGATATGTCTAAAACTCACATGGGAAGAAGGATTTAATGAGACACCAAATGGTTAAGCACTTGAAAATTATTAAAGTTAGTTATTAGCAAATCTATGTGAAAACTAACTTCTGTGTATATCTTTATTGAAAACCTCTCCTTAAGATGTAACATTTCAAAACACAATTTTCTGGGATTTTTGACAACCCATTTCCAATCCAGTTAATCAACTAAAAAACCTCTAACTACAGGATACTGAGATTCTAAACTGACACATTCTTTGTCTCAGCCCTCACTGTATCTGTCAAGTGAAAACATCAAAGCGCTGTCTTGGCCCCAGTGGCTACTAGGCCAGCATCCAAATATCCATAGTTCATGACCTGATTGGGGGGACAACAGCACATATGACTTGAAGTATGACAAGGGTGACATAGAAAAGAGAGACCATGAAGGCTGGGGGTGAAGAAAGACTCAGGTATAGGTTTGAAGGACCTAGGGAAAGGGGCAACAGGGAATTTCACTTGCAAACTTAATTTAATAGAAGGTTCAAGTGAGGGAAGAAAGGGAGAAAAATGAACTTCCTCTTATATTTTAGGTAAACCTGTTTTGTTCTCTCCATATCATGGTCACAGGCCTGACCCTTCCTATATATTACTTGTCTTTTACATTTTATCTTCCAGAGAACTTAAGTTTTTCTCCCTCTGAGACACTGAAGTAAGTTAAACTCACCTCAGTCTGGCCCTCCCATAACACCAGGACTTAAATTAGATGAAATTCTAAATTGCTTGAGTATCTTTTTGTTTTTCCTGGAACATGCAAAAGTAGAAACTCTAAGCTCCACAAAAACAAAAATTCTTATTTTCTTTGCTATCTTCCTTAGTGTCTAAAATAGTTTCTAAAATTCTAGTTTTTCATTGCAAATAATGAAAGTCTTTAATGCTGAGGCAACTAGTAAGAAAACTGTTGCTTACCACATGCTAATTCATGTCTATATCATTCTACTTGTTTTCCTCGTTTGCTAAATCTGTAAAGACTTTTTCAAGTGAAAAACAAAACTCTTATTTATATGAAAGTTTCCTTCTTGCTCCTTGAAATTCATATTCTCCTTTCTCTGTTGCCATGGTTTCTGGTCATGGATAAAAACTTCACTTTCAAAGCATGCCTTTCTATAAGATATATGCTCATGGCTGAGCATGGTGGTGCATGCCTGTAAGCGGCAGCCTAGGAAGCCATGGCCGGGCCCAGGGATTACGGTTCAAGTCCCACTGGGGGCATGCAGCGAGACCTAGTCCTCCAAAAATAGCTGGGCGTGGTAGCACAAACCTGTAATCCTAGCTACCTGGGAAGCTGAGGCTGGGGATTGCTTGAGTCCCCAGGCAATGTGAGCCTGCGGTTCCACGGGCAAAAATAGTGAGACCTAGTCTCAACAACAACAAAAAGATATATGCTCATATTGAAAACAAACACAACCACTCAGAGTTAAATAAAATCTGTACAAATGTTAAAATAAAGCGCTAGGTATTATATATTAGAAAAGGCATGAAAAACAAACCTGGATGCAATTTCAGTTTTCTATCACTTAACTGCTCTGCAAACCAGACAAGCTTATTTGCTTTTCAGTTCAGGTTTCTTATGTGTAAACAGGAACATTAATTTCTAATTATAGGAGTGTTTATGAGAAATGGATAGACTTGTAGTCATCATTCAATAAACCTGTAACTCCCTTTGTGATATTTAGCATTCTGGAAGTACCATTAGTCTTTTTATTTAAAACATAACTAAAGCTTGCCTAGTGGTATTTTCCATGAGTATGCAGTTTAACCTAACAGCTAATATGATTAATAGATAGCTAGTTAGTTCCATAAACTTACTTCATTCAATAACAAACTGGCTCCATACATTGTAAATACTGTCTGTTTTTGCAAATATGCTCACATCTCTCTGAAGTCTCTGACCCCTGATGGGCTAGAGTTCATTTCAGAGCTGCTTCTGTCAACGTAAGCATAGCCTAAGAGAGAAGTATGGTGGGTGCTGCCCTCACAGTCAGGCTTGCAGTATGGGCTGATGAGACAGATATCTGAGTCAGACATGGTACCTGAGAAGTGGGACAGACCTGGCACCTGAAACGTGGCCAATGCATACTAAAACAGGGGAAGTTTTCCTTGTAAATGCCATGTTTTTCAAGTAACGAAGGATACTAGAGTACAGCTCCAAATATAACAGTAATATGGTAAATAAAAATTTATCCATTTTGTTGCAATTGCACCTTCATTCATTTCACAAATATTTATTCATTACACATCATCCATCAAGCACCATTCCAGCCACCGGAGAGGAAGACAAATGGGTCTTCATGCCCAACCTCAACTCATTCATCATTTGTGAAACATACTTGAATATAAATGAATATTTAGGGGGCAGCTGTGCATGTTCTATACTAGAGTGGAAACAAATGATAATGTCATGTCACACAGGGCGTGAAGAAGGTGTGTGAAGGTCAGGGAGGAGGTGTGCTTCATCCATTATATGTAAAAATGCTCTATGTTAATAGCATGATCTCTGAGTCCATGGTCTTTAAAATTTACCTTTCTTTACCCCGATTTAGTTCATTTTGGGTTATTTACTTAATATGCTTGATATTTTAGATTATCTGGACTTTCAAACTGTGAAGTTTTGTTTTTAAATCAGCTTGAGCCTTTGGAAGGACCCTAAATACATAACGATCCCTGCAATGTATTTTTAAAAAAAATAAGCTCTTAGTGAGACCTTAGAGATACAGGCAACTACATTGAAAAGATGAAGCAAAATTGTATCATAAGGATGATCACATTGTTTACTGACCACAGACTACAGCATGAAAGGAATGTGTTAGTACACCTGTGGATTCAGAAGGAAAGAACCATGTTAGTTTTATACATTGTGGCAATAAAAGTAACTCATGAAAAGTAACTCATGCAAAAGTTTGTCTAGAGATCACTTTTTGCTACAGATACTTCCAGCTTTATTTTCACCAGGGTTCTGAGTCTTTTCTTTTATAACAAAAGCAGTGTTAGGCACCCACAAAATATATATTCTTCAAAATGAACTGTACGTGTGAAATATAACTTCCTCCCTCAAATTTTTCACATTAAGAGATTAATAATAACAGAGTAGCACACCAGTGAGACTCTCAAGCTCTCTAGTTGCAAATTCATGTTGTACGAGTATGTGAAACACTGAATGGATACAGTTTCTGAGTTCAGACAAGAGTGGCACATTTCAGATAGAAATGCAATAATTTGAGCTTCCATTTCTACACTGACAAACACACACACACACACACTCATCTATATGCATCTGCTCCTATTTCATACTGTGAGGCAGTGAAGACTGAAGATGTATCTGGGAAGATACAGGACAGAGTCTGATCTTAAATTATCCATTCAGCAAAGGATGGTAGAAAACACCAATAACCACCATGGCATTATTTTCATGACTTTTCAGTTATAAACTATTAAGATGTTTAAATTGAGCTTGGGCTTAGTGAAGTGAGAAAACAGTTCTCAAGTGGTATTAAAACTTCTCATGCTTCTCTCTTTGATTATTTTTCAAATACTTGCTTCATCTATTATGACATTTTTAGCTAGAGAAAATAAAATTCAAGATAAAAGCAGCTCAGTATGATTTTTCTGCCCATGTTGGTGTGGTAATAAATACAATTGACTCATATTTTGTGTTGGCCAAGTAATTATATCATAAGTGAAGGAAGGAAGGAAGGAAGGAAGGAAGGAAGGAAGGAAGGAAGGAAGGAAGGAAGGAAGGAAGGAAGGAAGGAAGGAAGGAAGGAAGGAAGGAAGGAAGGAAGATGGAGGAGGAAAAGCACGACTCTATCTTCTAGCTGAATCTCAGTTTTGAGATGTTTCATGCTTAGTATTCTGTGTTATACTGTTAAAGTAATGATACAGTCTTTCATCTTTAAAATTTCTAACTACTAAACATTAAAAATTGATTGTAAATAAGACCAGGGAAAGTAGTTCAGATAGCATGTGGTAAATAAACTTACTGCAACCCACAATGGAGTAGGATTGTGCTAGTATTATCCAAATTGCCTTCTTATGACAAAAAATTTGGGTCACAAATTAATTAAAAATGTTTATGACATAATTATCCTAAACTTAATAAAATCTTATGGCAAGTCACTAAAGAGGGAAAATTCTCTTTCCTTGAAATATTTTTAATTGAAGCAGAAATTCTTTTCTATTCCCCCCAAAACAAACTTGGCCTGGTTATTTAAAACACTTCTAGTTGGGTTCTCCCAAAATAATAACTTGACCACAGTCTAATAAATACATGATAATTTCTCCAGCTCCCTATTAATAAATGCTTACTGTTCTATGCTATGAAGTTTTAAGGTGTATTATTTACACACCAACATGTAACTGACACAGAATATAAGAAAAGCTTCACAAAGTTTATATTTGAACTAGATTTAGAAGGAATACTAGGATTTTATTTGTTGGAGGATTTTCAAGGCAGCAGTAATAGCATTAGAGGCAATCATGTGCTTATTATTATAAAGTAATACAACCAATGTGGTGTGCTGATGTAAGCATAAGAGTTTCTACTGGAAGCAATTAAAATTGAAGCCACAAAGTATGTGAGACTTGAGAGGAAGCAAGGGAATTAACTCTCAGTCACAGAGTAGTATTGCCATTCAGGGCAATATTATAGGGGGAAAAATCAAATTTTGAAGAGGACAGGGAACTGTGTTAATTGATAAAGTACTCAATACATAATCAGAAAAAAGATAAAAGGTCCTTATGAACAAAAGCACTAGACATTTATATTAAAAACATTCCAAGAACACTTTAAAAGGAACAATAACTACAGATATTTAGAGGCCCGTGTATGCTTATGTATCTTACAAAACAATCGAATGATAGACAATATGAATCCAGCTATTTGTGAATTGTGTGAATAAAAATTAAAAACAGGATTCTTGAGCCTAAAAAGTAACACCTGAAATTTCTGTCTGAATTATTCTTGAGCATATCTCTTAAAATTTTGTAAAGTCTAAGAAAATAATGTGTTAGACTTTTGGATTCATTTCTTTCAAAAGCCAATTTAATAAATAGACTATATGCAATTAATTTTCATTTTAAAACATTCTGATCATTAAAGCTGGTAATTTCAATGCCTGCATTTCATTAATAATGGTGTCAGGAATTATTTTGAATAACTAATAGAGACTTGCTAATGTTTAGAAATAGCAAGACTATATAAAAATTTTCCTTTTATCTTTTATTTATTAACTGGAAAATTACCCTAATAAATTATGATTTGAGTTCATGTTAAATAATATTTCCTTGGATTGAATACTATTTAGTGGATTTTCCACTTTATCAAAAGTCAGTTTTCATTGATTATCTCAAAAGTCAGTGCCAGCAATATCCAAAATGAACCACATGTAATGAGGCTATAACATATGAGTCTATAACTTAGGTAAAATGTCAGTAATCTCAATAATCATGAGTCATGTTAAGCTTGTTTAGTGGAGAGGTATAGGGTTCTCAAGGTATTGGGAAAAAATAAGGATGCATAGATTTAACTGCAAACAATAAAATATATTAAACCTTAAAGCTTCTGGAGATCTTGTATCAAATTCCTAGCAGAAGTAAAGATTATCAATATCATATTTACTACTAAAGAAAACCTGCTCGACACTTGGGATGGAGTACAAAGTTTCTTCAATAAAAAATTAGATCAAGTTTAGAGTAACTATTTGAATAAACTGTAGAATATAATTTGTGTAAGGATCATGAAATAGTTATTACCAGGGATTTCAGATGACTACTTATATAACTTTTTAAGAAAAAGCTACAAAAATCTGACATGTGAATATTCTCATGATATTCAGTTTGGTTCTTACTTAACTGTCAACAAGGTTGAGCTGAGAATGTAGACAAACTGGTATCTCTTCAGAAAGTACTTTTTAGGTCTACTGTCTATTAGACACTGTTCTAGACACTAGAAAGCAGTGACAAATGGAATGAACTCCACGCCCTCATGGAAGTGTTTCTAAAGAAGGAACTGAGTAAGATAATAATGATAAAATACAGAAGTATTCCAGTGGTTTTTTTTAAATTACACTTGTCCCCCCTTTTCTGTAAGGGATATATATCGATACCTGAAACCACAAACAGCACTGACCCCTATTATAATATGGTTTTCCCTATTTATAAAGAGCAACACTAAAGTTTAGTTTCTGATTTGAGCACAGTAAGGAATTAGCAGCAATGACCAATAACTGCTTATAAAATAGAATATTTATAACATAAAGCAATAAAGATTGCATGAATGTGGTCTTTCTCTCAAAATCACTTTGCATACATACATATTCCTTGTAATACATGTATACATGGTTGATATAGGTCATTTCAGGTCTGGATGAAGGCGGTTTGCTGGCCTAGGAGCAGTGGCAGTCAGAGTGGGGAACATATGTATGGAACGCATAACTAGGAGAGTAGCAGGCAGACCTCATCTCCTGCTGTCCTCACTTTTGCTCAGTTGGCTTCACAATAGCCTTCTTCAAGTTCCCAAACCTATAAGCACACTTCTGAGGTTTTAGTTTATTTTTTAATTGAATTTTTTATTGATTATATATGTATTTTCTTACATTGTTGTATACTCTGTGGTTCTCCCACCACCATGTCACCTGTTAACCATCATCCTGAACTTCCTGTTTTAAAACCTTTGTGCTGATGGTTCCCTCTTCTTGAAAACCATTCACCCAGATATCTTCTCTCATTTTTCTCTTACATCACCCTAGTGAGGAACAGCTTGTTCATCTATCCAAAGTAACAACTCTCACACCCTCATTCCCAAACACCTATCCTCCTTTATGCTATTCTCCTTATATCCCATAGCACTTACCATCTCTAACAAGCACTGCAATTTAATTGCTTTGGTTTTTGATCTGCCTCCTCCTAGTAGAATATAGTTCAATAAGGTCAGAGATGTTTGTCTACATTGCTGGATCACTGGCTTTTTCTCAACAATAATCAGAACCCGGTACAGTACAGGAACCAATAAATATTTGTTCATTAAAACAAGGTCAGTGAGAGTTGGAAGCAAAGATGTGACATAAGACAGTTAACATTTCATCAGAGTTACTGGCTGCTGGATGGAAAATAATTTAAAGGGGTCGTCAGGGTACTGCCAAGGTAAGGACACCCCTGAGGAAGTAGCAGTTTTATTATCATCATTAGAGGTGAAACCAGGTATATTAAGAGTGGTAGTGCTGAAGGAGGTGAGACATGGCAGGAGATAGCACATGTGAAATTTTTATTTCATAAAATTATAATAAGAACTGGAGCTGAAACAGACTGGTAATACTTAATAATTACATCGGTAAATGGTGAAATTCACCTAAGTACTTCAGACGCAATGCAAATGATAATAGAGCCTTTAACAGGTGCCACTTGCGAAAATACAAAACTAAAAAAAAAAATACAAAATTGAAAACTAAAAAATAGAGAAATGCATTTGCCTTTTCCATGAAACTCTATAAGAAAGATGAAAATGTATCTTCAGAGACAAAGCAGTCTGTGATGTTTCTTAATGCATTTAAAAATTGCTTTTTTAACATGACTCTATTGTTAAAATTATGTCAAACAATGAAATGTATCTCTTAAAAATGAGTACCAAAGATATTTAGTTAGATTTCATTGAAGTCCAGCAACCCCACCAAGCTGGAAGGGGAAGACCTAAAATGGAGCCAACAACCCAGATATTAACAGGATGCACTGAGCAACTGCAGATGTGGTGTCTCTGAGATGCTAAAAGCAAGGGAGATACTTATAGAGCCAATTCCTCAACCCAAGCCTGGAACTGAGCTACTCTCCCATCAGCCATAACCCCCTCAAGCTTGTTAACACAGCCTTTAGAATAAAAGTAACAAATGGAAATATAGATGGACCATAAAGGGCCCACAGTGATAGTGATAAAAAAGAGAAAGTCATGGTACTTGAAGGAGGCAAGCAATCGTGTGTGTGTGTGTGTGTGTGTGTTCATATATATAAAAACATATAAAAGCAAAAAATACGGTAAGCTCTATCACTCCAGAGTTGTTTTCGCTGAACCACTCTCTGACTGCTTCTAAAACTACTGCCACTGAAATGCAGAGAACACAAAATCAAGGCTCCTAACTAATCTAAGATCCAGTCATTTAAAAATGACTCACTATGTTCTGTAGATTCCACTTTGAAAGGCAATGAAGAGCCTGATACATTTCAGAACA
Source organism: Uropsilus gracilis (assembly GCA_004024945.1). NCBI lineage: Eukaryota > Metazoa > Chordata > Mammalia > Eulipotyphla > Talpidae > Uropsilus > Uropsilus gracilis. The sequence continues at coordinate 67,858 of PVHY01002479.1, forward strand.
ATTTCTTTTAGACATGATTAAAGTTCCAATGGTCTTTGAATAAGTAACTTCAAACTTCTGTTACATAAAAATGTTAATTGTCATGGCTCATTCCTGACAGAGAAATGAATTTTCGATGTTGTAGGCTACATATGCTAACGAAAGATGAAACTCTTTGAATACCACAGGCAATTATGTTTACTGACATTGCTAATTTAAAAACACAAAAAACTCTCTCTAGGGCTTCCTACTTCTTACATGAAAAAAAAAAAGGCAACTCAGTCTCAAGAGAGTGAACAGTGACACTGAAAATTGCAGATAAAACCACAAGTACACTCTCTGTGGGAAGGATTACAGGGTCAGTGACCTTGCTACTTTAGGCACTGCAAATATTTTGGCTCAACTCCGGCCTCACACTCTGTAATTAGAAAGAATTTTAGAAAGTTTGTGGTCTGTTTTATGAGCCTCTCACTGCAATTTGTACTGTGATCTCTCCAGTGAGACAGCCAGGTTGGTTGTGGGGAACATACCTCAGCCGAGACAATACCTGAAGAAAGGTCACTTCCAACTGACTAGTTTTACTTCTTCAAAGAGTATTTTCAGAACACTGTATGCATTTTGAAAAAATTAAACTAATAAAAGATATTTTTAAAACTGGTGTTTTCAGGTCTAATATAAGGATAAGAAAATGGTTACTAAAGGTCCCATCACTCTTTAAAGATAACAGAGTTCATGTATTTCAGCAGCTGGCTCTCTACCACCCAACCTCCCATGAAATATTATCTACATGGCTTAGGCTTTAACTTCAGCATGGCACAAGGGTTCCACAACAGGCTTTGGAAACAGACTTCTTAGATTCAGATTCCAATGTGACCACTGACTGGCTAGGTGAGCTCAGTAAAACTAGTCAACCTCTCAGAGCTCTGTTTCTCTTCCTGAAAAAATGGGAGCAAGCATGGATAGTACCTGCCTCCTGGGGCTGAGGTAAGGGTTGAGGTTGGAGATAAGGTGAGGACTGAGGGCTTGACTGTAGAAGTATTTGTTTTGATGAACTGAAATGAGTTACTAATAAAATCCTTGATTTTAAATATCTATTTTTTATCATACAAATGACCTGCTATTGCTAATCTTTCCACTAGAGTAGAAATAATCACGTTTTTATCAGTCACTGTCAATATTCAAAATTTTGCCATCTGTATTGTGATAATTACATCTAAATTCATTGTTTTGTTAACACTTTTATAAGTAAGTGTTTTCATATCACATCACAATGTCTTTTGTTTGTTTCTAACCCTGTGGCTAAAGGAACTAATCTGAAATGGTGATTAATATACAATAAACCCACTGAAACATTATACCAATTTTAAGTCACTATATGAACTTGAAAAATAATATTTAAATAAATATAAATGTTTGTACTGACTTTATATGTCAAGGGAATATTAAATGTAGTTGTATGGGCCATTTCTCTTCCATTAGAAGGATAAAAAGTGTAAGATAATTAATACCCTTGTTTGAAATGTTGCTTTTTTGTCTTCCACAGCTCTTGTAGTGAGATTTCTGACCAGACGGTTCATCTGGGAATATGACCCCACCCTTGGTAGGTTCAGTTTTGTTTTTCCCTCTACAGTTTATGACCAAAAGAGAGAATGACATTTTCTCTTATAATATTTTTAAGCATTTTATATTGTTTTTAGAAGTGCACAGTCTAACCACACAAAGAAGCTAGGTCTGTGTCTCTGTCAGTCTGTCCTAGAACCCTTTAGGATTTTAATGCATAGGTGAAGAAATAGTGCAAACCAGAGATAAGAAGGAAGTTGGTACAGTATGATGTTCTTAATGGGAGTAAGAGGACAGTGGGCTTGGCTGATTTTTTGTGGGATTGAACAGCATGCTGAAGAGAGTATAAACAGTAAAAGTTAACTTCTCAACACTGATTTTAGGAAAATACAAGAATAAACTGTTTCTAGACTTCTGTGAATCTTGAGTAAAGCCAAATATTTTTTAATACTTTTATAAAAAGAAGCAAAAATGGTTATTAGTGGATCATGAAAGTTGCAATAGTGGTAATGTATGAAATGTTCACTTTATCTTTTTTTTTTAAACAAAACATCATTCTTATTAAAAATCTGTCTAACTATTCACTCTAAAATAATGCTGCAGATCCAGGGGATCTAATTTAAGCATCAGATTTTACTCTAAGCCCTTCAGTTTTTGTTTGTTATGCTTCAGCCCAGTTGGTTATGTAAAGGGAAAGAGCTTTGAAGTGCAGAGGAAAAGGGAATGACATGCACCACTGCATTACCAGGCATGGCCCCAGACCAAGCCATCCACACTCAATTTTCCATGAAATGGGCAGAGGTTTTGAAACCGGGTGGAAAAAAAAAAAGAAAGAAAAAAAGAAAGACTTTCTGATTTGAACTCCAATCAGGTACCAGTTTCTCTCAGCTCTCTCTCCATCGCTCAGACCTAGAAAAAAAAAATTAGAAACTACAGTTTAAACTCTTACGCTAGTTTGCCTCAATTTACTCTCTTTTAAACTTCCATGGGTTCTTTCCACCATCCCCAGCCTTCTCACCAAAATTCTAAGCCAAAACAAGACTCTCAGAGTGCAGACCAATTTATTACTAAACAAAGTGATTTCCTAATTACTGCAAAAAGAAACATATAGTAAAACTCCGATTACTTCAACAATGTCCAAACCCTTTCTCAACATTGTCAAAGTCCTTTCCACAGAGTGTACAAAAACCCTAAGTCTTTAATCCTGATCAGATCACCAATGTCCAGTAAATATCCACATGCTTGAAGATATCTTCTTTTGTTGTGCTCCAGCTCCTCCATGCTGTCTTCTCCTTGTCCTCCTCCAGGTAGTAGAAAGAAGCTCTATAGTACCGGAACCAGCAAAATTCGTTTTCTTCTCAGGCCTGGCTTTCGCACAGCCTCTCCCAGACACAGGTCAAACCCAGCAAGAAAACTCCAACACGGAGTTTAAATCTCCAAACTCCTTAGCTTCCTTTAACATATACACTCATAGCCCGGATCAGCCAAAGGCTACAGGCCCCAGGCCTTGGCCACATGGCCAAGCTAACATGGTTCACATCTTCATCCTCCAAAGTCCCTGACCAAAATGGCTGAATCTCTTTCTTTGTTCCAACCCTCTTTATATATCCTTATTTCCCACCAAGAGAACTCCTGGAGTTAGTCTTGTTAGTCAGGTATGCCAGTTAAGATGCTACCCAGCTCTTGTAACACTTGCAATTTTAAAGCAAGAGACAATGGCACCCAGAGCTAGGTGCCCCCCTATCATTTCACTGAACAGCACTGCCTATATGGTATCCAGGCTTTCATTTCAATTTTGTTTTCTCACTGTACATTTCATTTAAAAAGGAACTTTCTTTTCCCTCTGTGCCTCTTTACATTTGTTTTACTTTTTCATTCACTTCATATATATGAAATGCCTCCTATGTATCAGGTCAGCTTAGATGCTGAGGACAAATCAATAGGCAATAAGAGAAAGGCCCTTAGTTTTGTTTTTCTTTTTTTGGAGGGAGGAGGGCAGTCTACACCCTAGTAAAGCAATGAAACTTATTATACATTAACAGTAATAAGTTTTATAAAAAAAAATAACAGGGAACAGGGAAGGGGAATGAGTATTTAATCTTGAATTTTTAACTTTTTAATTTATCTGGAATTCATTTTAGTGAAAAGTACAAGATAAAGAGCCAACATTTTCCCCCAAATAATTGATCACTGTCATCTTATTAGGTATTAAACAGTGCCCAACTATGTCCATGCTGCCTTCTTAAATGTATTGAGTCATTCGCATTAGTTTATAGTTTCAGACTTGTCTTTCAGATCCAATTCCTGAATCACACTCTTGTGGTAATTGCATGTTCCATAGAACATCCTGAAGGCAATAAAGAAAGTCTTCCTTTTCCACACTTTTAAAAAAGAGTTTGTGAGCTGCTTCCTTCAGTTTATTGTATCAGACCAATTTTAGAAACTCTATCATAGCATGATATGATTTTGAGTAAGACTGCATTAAAACAATAAATTGGATTGAGAAGATTCATAATTTTTAAATGATATTCAATCTTTTTATCTCAGAGAATAGCATGCCTCTATAGTTACTAATCCTTACTTCATCATTTTTACTTGTTTTCAACATCAATAATTTTTAACCAAGTTTTCAATATGGCAACAGTCTAATCTTAAGATAACATATTTAAATATAAAAATGGACCCAGTATTAAAAACAAAATCACTATCTCTTGTTTGTTGTAACTAATAATTATGGTTCTCTTAAATTTTTATTACTTATATAAGCTTTACAAAGTTTATAATTCCTGAGAATCTAATTTGATTTATGGGCATTCATAAGAAAAATACCAATTATTTTGGTGATACCAGTACAACTCAATGAGTGATGATGCTTATAAAAAAAAAAAAACTCACAAAATTTTGAACTCTCCTTGAATAGGTTCAAGTTACTAATGTTTCTATTTTTAACTAAGCCTGGCTAAATCATATTCCTTTGTCTTTTCATTTTTAAAAGCAACTCCTATTAATGGGAACCTGCCTACATCAGTTAACTGTGATGGAGGCTTCCCTCACTAACATTAGTGAAATTTTGTTGAGTGACCTTGTACTGTACTCTCAAAAAGATTGCAGATGCTAAGCAACAAGGGCTTTCTCCAGACTTCATGAATATCAGACATGTGACTCACTCCCAGGTGGAAGTAGAAGTGTATGAGCATGCAGGTGTGCACGAGTGGAAGAAGTTGCTCAAGTTCCAGCCTCAATTTCCCAATCCATTTGATCCTGGAGGAGTCAGCATTCCCCAGGCTCAACTTCTAGCTGATCACAGAGTTTCAAAACCACCAACAAAAGAGAAAGCTGCATTAAAAAGCAAGTGGCCTGTTTGTAAAAGGAGTCCTGAATTCTTAATTCAGTGCCTTCCTCAGAAAAGTTGGGTAGCTTTTGCAACCTGTCACAGAAAGATTGCTCATGAGGAACTTCAGTCTGTGAACACCATTCAACATATTAACAAAAGTGGAGAATTTATTGTTCTGAAATAGTTCTACCAAAACAGAATATTCACTAGTAACAAGAGATTCCTTAGCTTGTAGTTTTCAAGACCCAGTGTTTTGGTTTTTCACTTTACTTCACATTTTTGTGAAGAGGGACTCCCATGAAATTCCAGATAGGAAAGCAAGCAAGGGACAGAAGGTGAGGGAGAACTAAACTTATTCTTTACTTGTATTTGCATTTCATAGAGAAAGGAAGTATCCTGAATATCCAAGTATCTTTGAAGGATATAGTCTAAGAATAATATTCAATCCTTTATGCTGGACCATTTCATTTTCCTTAAATTTCCCTTCATTCACTGTGTAAAACAGTGAAATCTTTGTCAGGGGTCAGTAATGATGAAAGAATAGCATAAGAAAACTACTGCTGAATCTTGTAAGATTTGGAAAATGGACCATCTAACCAGGAAAACCTGCATGGTAGACGTAGTCATGTTCTGGTTGTAAAACAAGGGATCTAATGTTCTGATTAGACCCAAAAAAAACTGAATCTTGACTTCTGACAGTCTTACTACTCCTAAAAATGTGGATAAATAGGGGCAGGGAATACAAAGAAGGGACTGGGAGGGAGAAAGTATCATATCTGTAAAGGGAGAGAGTATATTTCATTATTCTCCACTACTACTAAAAAGTAGGCATCCCACTATGTGCATAAACAGATTGTGTTATCTCTATTTGGTTATGAAAAATTCAGACAACACAGAGGGTAGGAGTCCTGAGACATCTTGAACACACCGGCACTTTGGTTTCAACTTGTGGTCCGTCCAGCCTGCATTAAGCTTTCCTCTCCTTGGGAAGGCTCAGACAGAGACATACCCAGAACAAAGCCTCTCTACTAGATACTAAAGCATAGTGCTTAGCCAACTCATAAAACTAATATAGGCACATTAAGCAACTTAGAGATGTCACTTAACAAACATGGAAACAAGTTCAAAGAAGTAAATTTATCTGAGATTGCATGGTTAGTTTGTGGTTAGACCAGCAATAGAACTCAAGTCATGACAAAGTCCACTCTACCATAACTCAATACAACTACTAGTGTCACTCTACTGACCAAATATCTATATTAATATGTGAAAACTTGCAAAAACAAGTGCAATTAATCAAGGGATTAACCAGATACAACACCCTTTTGAACATCAACTTCTCTTAGTGTACACAAAATATAGTTCTACTTATAAAAGTATATTCAATGGTAGTTTAAACCATTTTGCTCTCATATACAGAGAAATTTGGATACAACTTCAAACTGGTCTTATTCCATCTTGAAACTAATAATAGTTTTACAGTACACACCATTTGTTCATTTACAAGTATATTCTAAGTAATCATCCCCATCCTTCAAAAAAAGAATAAAAATTATCACTTTCTGTTGCAGAAACAGGTGAAAGGTGTGTCTCCAAATACATAAACATTTTCTCATATGTTTAAAAATGAATAACAGACTGTAATTCCAAAAAGTGGTTTCACTCATATGTGGAATACAGAGAACAAAATTAGCAAAATCAAGCCAAAAAAATAAAGAACCCTAGAGATTTGACTGTAAAACTAAAGCCATCTCTGGGGGAGGGAGAAGGAGAGAGGAAAGTGTGGTGGGGCCCATTGGCAGAGGACTATGGGTGTGTTGGTGGTGGGTGTGGCCTGGTAACATACATCTGAAGAGGTATGAACCTATATATCTGAATAACATACAATGTTGTAAACCAATGTTAATAAAAAATTAATAAAACTCTTAAAATCTCTCCATAAAGCAACATCTAATTCCCAACGTGGAGTTTAATTCCAAATAGTTCATGATACATTTTTTTGAATAATCCTCAGAAAACTTAGCAAATGCATGTATTTTAACATTTAGCCTCTGTAGGCAATTATTCTCACAATTTCATATGTAGAGATTGGTTCCTAATGAGAAGAAGAGTCTTAAAAGGAAAATATGCCAAAGATGGCAGGAAACCAGTATTCTACTTAAATGAAAGCCACCCGCTGTCAAGACTGGCAGACATTCCCTCATTTCCTGCGTTTCATCATTTTCATTTCATTTCATTTAACAAACAACCAAAGAGTCACTCAACTTCATACAATTTTCATTATATTCAGTTCCCCTTCCCCCTCCTGTGGCCTTCTGTGGTTGAAATACATATCCTATTTATCATGGAAGCAACAGAGAAAAGTAGCCCTGTCTGTCAGACAACTTTTGGTGCAAAGGGATGGAATAGAGCCCAGAACTCTGTTTCCCAGACTGCAGGGCTGGTGCCAGTCCTCTGAGAAAGGAAAGCAGCACAAAGGCCACTACAGATCAGGAAAGAGAGAGGAGCGAAAAGGTCAGGGGTGCTGCTGCCTGGAGCTCTCCTCCCAAGCTGGAGAGGCTAAAGATGATAAAGAATAACTAAGGAAACAAAGCGATGGGTAGCTGCTGTAAATGTATTCTAGAGCATCAAAATCCTGCATACCAATAGCCTCCCATTTAACAGAAGCAGTTCTGCAACTGAGAGGCATTATACATACTCCATTCAGATCATATATTCTAGGAGAATGACAGTAATGTAAAACATGCATATTAAAATACATTCGACATGACCCTTCATATTAAGATTTTGTTCTTTGAAAAATACTGTACCTTACCTGTGTGGGTTGACAGCAAACAGGAGACTGGAGCAGGCCTCCTTCCTACAGTTTATGTTTGGGGTAGGAGATTATAGTCACAGGAAAATAACATAAAAATACCTCCCCCCCCCCAAAATGGAATTGTAAAATATCAAGTTAAAGAATCAAAGTCAGGAACATGAGCTGAATTGGAAAAGGCAAAACAAGAGCACTGATCTACCAGATGGGAGAGAAGTTGACAGGATAATTTAGAAACCAGTAATTGAGTCAATGCATAAACTCATCACCTGGCTCTCTTCCTGGTAGCCTAGCATGTGGCCGTGAAGTCTTTGTAGTATCTCGCTTCACTTTTCCTATATTCTGATGTCATACCCTCCTCTTTCCCATAGGTATATAATCAAACATATTTGATACTTAGCATATAGTTAGCTTAATTTCCAAGGTCCAGTCTTCCAGGGTGGCAATCTCAGGACCATCACTTATCACATGCCATCTATATGACCTATGCCAAGGTATTTAATAATAATAATGTCATGCCTCAGTTTCCTCTAGTAACAAGGAGCTAGTAATACATACTGCAGGACCTAAGGATTAAATGTTTATATAAACAAAGCATAATCAATTCCTATTCCAATGGACAGCAGTATGTGCTATGAGAGATAAAGGATTTTTTTCTGCGTATATATGCATACATATTGAATTTTATGTAAAATTTATTGTTTTTTTTTAGTCTCTAAAACTGGATATGGCATCTTTATGATTCATTCTTCTTGTTATAATGTTTCTATTTTTCTGCAAAGTATACCTTAGTATACCACATACACTAGATGTTTTCATGAGTGATACAATTAACCCAGACTAGTTTGCAACCCAAACTACCACTGACACCACAGGTAAAACACACTCCTTAAAACCTGGTTTACCAAACCTTAGTAAAAACACTGTGCAGTGCTGTTTACGACACAGAATCCTTGCCCTTGCCTCTCCCATAGTAGGTCTGAGAATTTGCATTTCTAAGAAGTTTCTTGGTGATGCTGAAGCTGGTCCAAGAACCTCACTTGAGAAAAATTGCTATAATGTCTTTGGCCAAGTTCTTTCTGAGGCTTATAATGAGAGAATTGGTGGATCTCAGAGAACCATTGAGAAGCCCTCCAAAGGCCACTTAATTTACACTCTTTGATGATTGCAGGAACTCTCTCCACACCCTACCCTAACATCTTACTATCTAATTTTCCGATGTTTGCAAACTTTTGACATAACATAATTTCACAAACTCCTCTCAGGTAGGTAGTCATCAAAGTATATTTATTTGGGTTCCTCTTATCTACATTTACTTTCTATATTATATCATTGACCTGTATTTCCTTTCTGCTTCCACTTATTCTTTAATTAAAATTTTCTTTATAGCTTAGATGCTAATCAATTTTTGGTTTTAATGTTTTGAGTTTTTAGCTTACTCTTCACCACTCAAAAATACTTAATGTTCAATCAGTCCATTAATGATTTTGTCTCTATTTTTATAGGTTTTAGAGGGTTTATAATTTCTTCCTTTCTATTCTTTTAAGTTTTCCTCACATTAAGAAGCAATCCTGCCTTATCTCTTCTATTTAGTGGTTCTAATCTCAATACATTATGGAACTATCCATCCTTTCCTCTGGGTCTATCTTTAAGGATTTGATGAACTACCCTTCCTGATGTCAGCTTGGTATAGAGATATACTTTATAGAATGCAGTTTTAAATTATTTCTCAAAGGTTGCTATTTCTCAAAATGTCCAACTGAAATTTTATTAAAATTACATAGAATTCTAGATGAATGTTGGGCATAATATCTTTGAAATTTGTTACTCATTCACTTGCTTGGCAAGTTCTCTATTCAAGTTTTTGTATGTTTTAAAACTTTATAAATTGTTTTTTGAAAACTTTCATAGAAAGCTTAAAATTTTTCTCCTGAAAAGTTTTATTAAATCTGTATTTCACAAGGATATTTTACTGCTATTAGTAGTGGTTTCTGGGTTTCTTTGATTTTTTTATATTTTCTACATGACTCTTACTGGATAGGAAAAAATAATTTTATATTGAGCTTAAATTTCAAAAACTTCTTGAACTTTAAGTTTCTCATATATTCTTATATTTCTAATAAATTTTTGCTATTCTTGTTGCATTAAGACTTATAATCCATGGTATATCACTTATAGTACATATTTTACCTGAATTTAATGGCAGTGTGTCCAAGCTTCTTCCATTTTTTTCTTGTATGCTCTACAGTTTTAACATACAGTCATTCTCAAGTTAAGAAATTCCTTCTATTCTTGGTTTATTAAACATTTTTAAAAATCCTAAATGGGCACTTTATTACAGACAAAATGTTCCTACTTATAGAAGTTATCGTGTGATTTTTTTCTTTCAGTCCTTTAATATCTTAAAATCAATTGAAAAACTTTAAGCATTCTGCATTCTTGAAATCAACTACTTGATCATGATAAACTTTTCTTATTATATTATTGGATTCAACTGGGTAGTATCTTATTTAGAATTTTAGAACCTATGCCCAAAGATGAAATGGGCATAGAATTTTCTTTTTCTTTTTCTTAAGACTCTTGTTATACTAGAGTACTCATTGGAGTTAGCATGATCCTCAGTGAAAGAACTAGGTTGCAATGCCTTTTACTAGGCTTTAGAACAACTTATTTAATGTTCAAGTGAAATCACTCAGGAAGTCAACTGGAGGCAATTACTTTTTATGATTAGGAAAGATCTACAATTAGCACTTAAATTTATTTACTGGTTATTAATCTAGTTAAGTGTTCTACTTCTGACAGTACCAGTCTGCATGCTTATTCCTTCTGGAGTTGGTTCAGACTTGAAATTCACTGGTATATGAGTCCATAGTCTATTTTAATTTAATGTATCAGGATGTGTACCTATCTCATCTTTTCATGAAAATTTTGTTTGACTGCAACTTCTCTCTCAATTTGCTCATCACAATTGCCAGATTTTTACCTCTCCCTCCCTTTATCAATCAGAGTCCTGTCATTTTCTCCAGATCCTTTTAGATTTTCCACATTGTCATCAATATCCATAAATTATCTGTAGTGGGTTTGGATATGGGACTTTTTACCTTAGGTGTTCTGTTTGTTCTTTTGATCAGAACCTTTTAGTAACCCCCACCCTGGGAAATTCTCATGTACTATTATCTCAAATGTTTCCGCTGTCTATGTATTTTATTCTTTTTTCTGAAGCTCACTTTATAAGAGAAAATAGCATGTCTATTTCTAGTGTCTATACCTCTTATAATTTACATTTTCCTTCTTAACACTTGCAATACCTTCTGGGAGTGTTCCTCACTATGGCCTTCGTCAGCTCTTAAATCATTTGTTGAGTTCTTAACTTCAACTGTTCTAGTTTTCTTATAGAGCAGTGTCAGCTGGCATTTGATCTAAGCTCTCCTTTCTATTTCATGTGGTGAGGAGCTCACTCAAAGACACCCAGTGTTCTTGCATCTGCTGATTTCTCCTAGCCCTGGTGAAGGGGGAGGGAAGAGGGACTCTAGAACTAACTTACCACCTTACAGCTGGCACTGAACTGCTGTAATTTTTCTACCTTGAAAAACAAAGTGGGCAAGGAATTAACAGTGATTTCCAGAAACTGAATTTTTAGGATTATCAAGGAGGAGTGCATTTTGGGGAAAATATGTTCTCATTTTAGGATTTGGAGGCTTCATTTTAGAAAGAACAAAATTATCAGAAAGTTGGCCTTATTGAATAATAAAATGAGCCAAGAGGCAAAGAAACTCTGGGAAAAAGCCATAGCTCCCATACTGGCACTCTTACATCTGGGAGCTCAAAGAATACAACAATGGCAAATTCTTGCACCTTCGTATTCTCCTTCTTGGGAGGCCCTCCTTTCATGATATAAAAACAGACACACTCCTGTAGCTAACTTCTAGTTTTCAGTATCAAATTAAACTATGCATTTACTTAATCTTTTACTTTTTTTTTTTTTTTTGCTCACCCCCTCAGAGTCAACCTACCGACATCAAGCAACCATTGATGATGAAGTTGTCACCATGGAGATACTAGATACTGCTGGCCAGGTAAATAAGGGATTCAACTAAAATATTTTCAGAATCAAATAAGAATGAGATATATATAATATGAACAAACTTCAGATACTTCCCTACAACTAACTAATGATACCTAAACCTTTTTTCTTTAAGTATCTAGTTTTTTATATAATAGTGTACTTACAAGTCTATGTATAAATGTTCTACTTAACTCAATACTTAGTGGAAGTTTTGGAAATACTATATTATTTGCTTGACATTAACTAAAATAGACTCTCACCTATGTTTTGGACGATAGGAAGATATTAGTAGGTTTTCCTGATTAAATGTGTTAGGAAATGCTCTGCATAAGTATCTTTAATAAGGAGGTTCTCAGGGTCTTTAATACACGATGGATAAGTGAGATTCACTATATAATTGATTCCAAATCTTTGTGACCTCAGAATTATTTTCAGAACATTTTAGAAATCTTTCCAGTAATATTTTTTTCTAGGCCTCCCCCCATTCTATTGAAAATCTGAGCCACATCATTAAATAGTTCCAACAAACAGCTAATTTTATAATCATTGTTACCAGGCAAAGAGGTGGAGAAATAAGTAGAAGGGGTCAAAAAGATAGTGATTGACTTTACTTGGTGGGTTTGGTGTGATATATGGTGTATACACTAATCAAAATGTGAAGCTATACTCCTGAAGCTGATATACTATTATAAACCAATGATACTTCAATAAATAAATAAATAAATCTTTTAATTTTTTTAAAAAGGAGACATGCAAGCTTTCTTAGAGGTAAATCATTTTGAAATTGCAAAAGGATACATAGAGGAGTGAGAGTCAAGGCTTTGAGGATTTCCTTGAAACTTTACCAGTGAATTATATTCCCAGGGAATTTTGAACTGAATTATGTAATACAATACATGTTCTTAAAACTAATTTTACACTTTTTCTCCTTACCATATATGTGTTCACCTTCCAATCCAGCACTGCTCCTAAGGGGAGAGGCAGCAGAAATGTACATGCCTCCAGAAAGCATTTGAGTCAATGCAGGTTATGAATTTTCTAATCACTCATGTGACCTCCCTAGGAAAGAGTCAGAACTGTCAGAACTTTGACTGAATTTCTATCGCTACTGAAACTCCAATAGTTTGGGAGTGCTGGCATAGGAAAAATAAAGGCCAAGACCCTTGACTTTTACTTTGATACTTTTTCCAATTTTTCAGTTTTTTCACTGATATTGTTTTACCCTAATACCTACTTCTCTATCATCTGAAGAAAAAGGAGATTCAATCAAAACTAACCATTTTACAAAACTGTACCTCTATTGTGATCTCCAAAGGATGGGGTAATGGCTATTTACTCCATATTTGTCAATTCATTTCTAGTGGTAAAAGTCTTAGAGACAGTGGTCTCAAATTAGATTTCTTTATAGTTTCATGATCACGAATTTAAAGATATGGCAAGAAACCATTGGAACAGAAAGTTAAAACCTAAGAAGTTAAAATCATTTAAGCTCTCTGAAATAGTTTGCTATGAGGAAGTAATACTTCTATTCCAAGCTCACAGAGGTCAGTTTGGCCAGGCAGACTACAGAGTATATTGAAGAGAAGGAAAGTAAGGGAGGCATCACTGCCAGCATTAGTAGCATGTCTACAACTTGATGGCATGCAGGTCTACTGACTGCAGTTTATCCTTGCCAACAGGAAGACACCATACAGAGGGAAGGACACATGCGATGGGGTGAAGGCTTTGTACTAGTCTATGACATTACTGACCGAGGAAGTTTTGAGGAAGTTCTACCACTTAAGAACATCTTGGATGAGATCAAAAAGCCCAAGAATGTAACTCTCATCTTGGTTGGAAACAAAGCTGACTTAGACCACTCCAGACAGGTTAGTACAGAAGAAGGGGAGAAGCTGGCCACAGAGTTGGCATGTGCTTTTTATGAGTGTTCTGCCTGCACTGGAGAAGGGAACATCACAGAGATATTCTACGAGCTGTGCCGGGAAGTACGTCGCCGGAGGATGGTCCAGGGCAAGACGAGGCGACGCAGTTCCACCACACACGTCAAACAAGCCATTAACAAGATGCTCACCAAAATCAGTAGTTAGGCAGCTCTGTGCTGGAGGAGGCCCTGCTAAGGCAGGTCTGGTTATTGGAAACACACTCTTGTCCTTTTCCCTCTATCCTCCACCCCCCACAAAAACTTCCTTGTCCTCACTGTGGGAAATATCTCTGCTTCCCATTGTTCCCAGCCTCCCACATGTTGAGAAGATACAGTATTTTATGCAATGTCAATGCTGCCAATTTCTCCCTTTCCTGCTTGAATATCCTTTAATGCAATTTAAACTTGTAATTGCCAGAGATTCTGAAATGTCTGGGTTCATTGTGAGCTATTACTAGGCATCTTCACCTTGCTTCAATAGAGTCAAGTCTTTTCAAAGGCATATTTGAATTCTATTCCTTGTCAGACTACAAATGATCATTTTCAAAGTCTAAGATAATAGAAAAAAACAAAACAAAACACAGGAGGGGTTGCTGAGTAGTGGAGCAGGGAATAGAGCTCTATAGGACTCATCTGAAGCAAGAATTTTCTGAATTATCTTAAATCATCAAGTTTTTCTTTAACCTCTACTTTGTTCTTAAATTCAAACCTGTTCTCACAAGGTTTCCTTTGATAATAGAGCATTCCATTTCAATTTGCCTTGGTCACTTAATGATAAATTGATCTTTATACTGTCATTATTCTTCTTGGACTCAAACAAGATTTAATTATAATAGACATAGCAGAGCCCATCAGTCCATATCCCAATGGGAATGTCTCACCAAGCTTTGGGTGATGGAATCTTTTCATCAAACCCTACATTATTATTGAATGCTAATAAGAGATTTAGAATTAGAATTCCCTTGTCATTTCTCTCTCTCCTTAACACCCTATAAGAAAGACAATCATCCATGAAACAGGAAAACAAGAAACAATCTAAATGACTCTTGTGGGGAGCCAAAGCTTCATTCTGTGCCAAGCACAGTAAGACAAACATAGCCTCTAACTCATTAAGTTGGCCATAGGTCCTTTTTTAATGTTCTGTATAGACTAATTCACTTAGGTGAATTCAGAAAAGAATGGGTGATTTAACATCACTGTACCTGAATAAATGCATATAAAACAGGCTCTTATATTGTGAAAGTACAGTCTAACTGATAAAACCTTGTGATTATTTTCCCCCTATTATGCTCCCTGTATATCAAGATTTAGGCACTTTATTTTAGAAGAAAATATATATCTTTTACATATGTTGTATTTATAAATGATAGATATATGTATAAAAATTTGTAAGAGTTGGACGCTTTAATTCACCAATGCATTTGAACAACTTGGTGTAACTATTTTATGTGAATCTAATAAAAATCATAATTTTCACATTCTGTGACATTCTGGCAGTCTTTCAATAACACAAAAATCTTGTCATTTATGAAAGACTTGGGGTACAATCTATTGCAGAATTGATGAATAAATGTGATTCAAGCTCCATGGTCATATATTTAGGCATTTTTTATATTCTTATCAGTTCTTCACAGTGACCCATGCAAGAGAGAATAAGTACCATGATCACAACTATAGGGAAGAAGATATTGAGCCACTAGGATAAACAAGTTTGCATAGTTATTTAAAGAGGACAGCCAGGATTTGAACTCATAAAGTCAACCCAGAATCCATACTGTGATCTACTGACATATATTAGTAGATTGAGATGTGGGTCTGTCCCTGACCTATGGGGATGAAGACACAGAAGGTAGAAAATGTGGGGAGAAAACTGCTTCATTTGTGCTTTCATTCATTCATTCATTCATTCATTCATTCATTCACAAGTATTTCCTATGTGTTGGACACATAGCTTGCCACAAGTTATTCCAGCTGATGGTGTGTATGCTGAATCTTGAAGAATATATACTAGTTATCTTGGTAGGAAAAATGGTCAAAGTGATCTAGGCAAAAGAAATTACATTGACATAAAATAAGTAGACATGAAAGGTTATGGGGAATATAGTAATTACAAGCAGTTTGGAAAGCCACATATGTATGTTATCCTTTAAGTACATCTAAAAAGGGAAGGACCACAGAAGGAGGTACTGAAAGGAAGAAAAAATAAGTATTTGGAAAAAAATGTCAAAAATTCATTAAAACAGAAGTTTAGGTAACTACATATAAAAGGATCATACAAATTAATTTAGCAGTGATTCATTTTCAGAAATATCTGTTTATACAGAGAAAAGGAAAAAGGAACAAAATTATGTTGTAATGTTGCTATTTTCTAGAATCACAGTCTCTTTCACTCTCTCATATCATTACTTGGAGGTGAAGCTCAGTCACTTCCTATTAAGAGCAAGCTCTTAAGAAGACAATATGAAATACCTGATTAAAATATTATCTGAGATCAAACACTAATGAGATGAAAATCACAGTCACCAACAGCAACAGCCTCCCGAGACATATGCACACAAATCCAGACCTGTTAAAACATCACAGAAACACTGGCAGAGTCCCAACTGGTAGTTACACAAGAACATAAGATTTCACAAATATAACTAGTTATTCCTTATGCCCCAGGCTTCTTCACAAATGAAAGTTATAAGCAATCTCAGTGTTTTTAAGCAGTTTTGTATACTAATGTAAACCTGTGTGTTCATGAATAATAATAACAGGTTGTTATCACCACGCTACTACCATCAACACTAGTTGTTTGTAGTTACTTTTCTTCTAAGACTCAAAAGAGCTTTTAATTCTAAATATTGGCTCTGTACTCACATGCTTCCCAGTATAGAAGGTAGTAACTCAAAATTCAGCTGTGGATTGCAGTGTAGTTTCACAGACTCCTACTAGGCTCCCAAGGTTTCCATGATGGCACTTTTGTCCAAGGGTGAATGTTAAATTATAGTTGTTGAAGTGAGAGTATGTGTGAGGGACATCTCACTCCATTATCTGACAATATCACTTCTAAACATGTGAAGCTGTTATTTGTTTGGAAGTTGAGTTTCATTTTCATGAATGACAGTGAAAGAAGACTCCTTTTGCTTCATAGAGAGTTTTATTGTCAGTGTTAAAAGTGTGTTATTCATCTAGCTATGATGAATAACAAGAACCAGATTTACCTTTACATATTAAGCATAACAATCAGACAAAATATATGAAACACTGTATTCAGACATTAAGCAATAATGTGACCTATGATATCTGAAAAAAGGAATAGAAATGAGGTAAATTCTGTAATTCTGCCAGCTAACAGTTAAGTACCAGGTTCCCTATCTGTGGGATAAAATGAGGGAAAAGGGGCTTTACAGAGAGAAAACTCTAGAGATAGTCAGGAGAGGTTCCTTCAGTCTTTGAGGGAACATGGATCTTTTCATAGTGAGAGAAAATTACTCAATGCTGGAAGAAAAAGCTAAACAGAAAAAGAATGAAAACTGGGGGAACAAACACAGGACCAAGAATAGTTGGTCTAGTCAGAATGTAATCAGGACATCAGGAAATGCATAGGATCTAAAAAGGGCATTGTGTTAACTGTGTGTCTGAACTAGTTCTAGAGTCTGCTGCTGTTGACACTGTGCAAAAAAGAGACCACAGAAAGATGATTTAGCTACAGAGGCTAAGGTTGATTTGGAAATAATGAACCAAATGACAATTTATGAACAAAAAAAAGGGGTATTTATAGAGACAGGGCAAGGGTCAGGTGAATTTTAAAGGAAGGCAAACAGTGAGGGGACAATTAAATCGGTTAACATTAATTTTTCAGAGATAATTGGGGGCAGGGGGATAGCTCACAGGGGGTCACTATCTCTGTTAAGAAAGTTTTTTTTTTTTTTAGGTAGACATTTTTGGAGGGGCAGGGAGCCATCACATCTTTACAGGAATTTAGTGCTAGATTTTTTCTCTGTTTTACCGGAGGCAATTAAGGCGAGAAGGAGTTTGCCCTTTCTCACCACAGGAGCTCGTCTGGCCAGTGAATGGCTCTCCACAAGCTACTAGATATGTGACTTAACTTACAAGCAAAGCTTCAAGTTTAGGCTGTGTCTGCATAACTTGATTTTGTGTGAGAAAAAATACTCAACACATTATACAAAAGTATACAAAATCTGAAACCAACAAGATAAAAGTTATAATATT
Source organism: Uropsilus gracilis (assembly GCA_004024945.1). Classification (NCBI taxonomy): domain Eukaryota; kingdom Metazoa; phylum Chordata; class Mammalia; order Eulipotyphla; family Talpidae; genus Uropsilus; species Uropsilus gracilis. The sequence continues at coordinate 85,751 of PVHY01002479.1, forward strand.
TGACATCCCATCAAAAACTATCTTAGCCTTATGCATTTAAGAAAAAAAATAACCCACAAAGAGGATAAAAAGCAATCAATAGAAACAGATCAATAGCAGATGACAGCATTAACAAACAAGGAATTAAGGCCGCTATTATAAATATGCTCCAGAAGGCAAAGATAGTCATGAGCGTTATGAGGATAGAAATGAAAACTACAAAAGAGACACAACTGTAACTTCCAGAAATGGAAACTACAGTATCTGATTAAGATTAATATCAGATTAAAGTCCAAAGAGATGTCCAGTGAACTTGATGACATAGCACACTATACATGATCCAAAAATAAGCATAAAGAGGAAGAAAAGATGAAAAAAATGAATAAAGGGTCAACAATCTCTGAGACAAAATCAAATAATTTAACATGCATATTACTGAACTCTCAGTAATAAGAGAGGTAGATAGATGGTGGGACAGAAAAAAAGTGTTTGAGCAAATAATAACTGGAATGCTCCCAAGTTTTAAGTCCACATCTCCAAGAAACATAACAGACCTCATGAAATCAAAAACAGAAAGCAGTACCAAGTTGCATAAAAATCAAAGTTCTAAAGAGTGACAATCAAGTGAAGTTGTAAAAGTAAACAGGGGTGGGGCAGATGGAAATACATGTATAAGAAAAAGAAAGATATGAATGATAAAATTTAATTCTTTTATCTGAAGGTGGGCAGTGATAAGCTCAATGTGTGTATGTAAATCTTTAAAGTCACTAAAATATAAGAGATGTAGCTAGTAATTCAGTCGTGCATAAGAATCAAAAGAACTAATTGAATAAAAGGCAGGAAATGATGAAACAAAGGACTATAAACAAATGAGATAAACAGAAAATAAAGAACAAGATGGTTGTTTTAAATTTAATCATATCTATATCCATTGTAAGTGATCTAAACACTCTTAATTGCAAAACATATTTTGAGTGAATAAAGCAAGGGGAACCTATATTCTATCCATAAGAAACTGATATAAAAATAGCTATTAGAGGTTAAAAGTTTTTTTATTACAAGTAAACACTAATAAAAGAAAGTCAGACAGTTATATGAATATCACACAAGAAAGTTTTCAGAGAACGAAAATTAATGGGAATAAAGAAACAGACCATTTATGAAAGTGAAGGCAGTAATTCAAGCGGAAACAAAATTTCCAAATATTCATCCACCTAATAATAAAGTTTCAAAATACAAAAAGAAAAAATATATAGAAATTAAAGGAGAAATTATCATAGTTGTATATATCACCTCTCATTGCTCTCAATAATGATAGAACAAATAAGCAAAAAATTCCATAAAGTAACAGGATTATCAATCAACTTGACCTAACTGGTATTTACAGAATACCCCACTGACAAAGGCAATATAAACATTCCTTTCAAGTGTGCACAGAACACATATCAAGCTACAGCAGGTTAGGTCATAACATAAACCAGTACATTTAAAAGAATTTACGCTATATAGAATGTTCTCTGACTTTGGCAGAATTAAAGTACAAGTCACTAACACAAGGACTACTGGGAATAGCCCAGTATTTAGAAATTAAACAACAATCTTCAAAATGACCCAGATTATCCAAAGATCAAAGAAAAGTCAAGTAGCAAGTTAGAAAATGTTCTGAACACAATAAAAATGGAAAGATAACACATAATTTGTGGGACACAACGAAAGCAGTACTTAAGGAAAAATTGTTTGTACTAATTTCTTAAATTAGAGAAGGAAATAAGTCCAAAAGCAACACATCACTGATACCACCATTAGTCTGATAACAAAACCAGCAAAAACGACCTTATAAGAAGAGAAAACCACAAACCAATAACCTTCATTAACATAGAAACAAACCTCTCACACCAAAATGTTAGTAACTCAAACCCACACGTATTAACATGGACATCACAGCCAATTTATACCAGCAATTGCAAGTTTAATTTAACGATAAAACAATAAATAAAATTCACAACTGTGCAGCCATTATGGAAAGTGGTATTCTCCTAAAAATTAAAAATGAAAATTCCAATATGACCCAGTTATCCCACCTTTGAATATTTGCCTGAAAAATACTCCATGTTTACTATAGCACTTTACAATGATCAAGAACTGGAATCTATCTAAATGGCCACTGACAGTGGATAAGGATGATGACATTGTATACATAAAATATGGACTACTCCAGTGGCTATTAAAAAAGAAGAAGAAATCCTGACATTTGCAATAACATGGCTGAATCTAAAGGGAATTATGCTTAGCAAAATAAAGCATACAGAAAAAAAGACAAATACTATATGATTTAATTATATATGGTAGGTAAGAAAAATAAACATATGAACAAAAAACATAAAAGTAGACTTTTAGATGACAAGACAATAATCAATTATTGGTTTTATACTATAAAACAATAAGACAATAACCAATTACTGGTTATCAGAAGGGAGTAGGAGGCTGGGGAAACTGGAGAAATGGGGACAATGCTACAATGAAAGATAGATTTGAATATTTAGTGGCAAACAATGTTGTCTAATGCCATGCTGCTTCAGTTTTTAAAAAAAAGAACAAACTTTTAATTAGGGGGGAAAAAAACCTGCTAGAACCAAAAATGAATTTAGCAAATCAGAAGATATAAAAGATATAAAGTCAATAGCAACAACAAAAATTAGGTGTATTTCTATATATTTTCAAATCAAAATTGGAAAATGATTTTCAAATCAATTTACTATTATATGAATAAAATTAAATATTTAGAAATGTCACAAACTATGGAACTTTTATTCTGAAAGCTGCAAAATAATATTGAGAGTAATCAAAGGCGATTAAACAGATGAAAAGGACTATGTCATGTTCATGGTTTGGAAGATTTGGTATTATTAAGATGTTAGTAACCCCAACCTTGATTCACAGATTCAATGAAATCCCAATCAAAACTCTAACTGGCTATTTTGTAAAATTGTCCAACTGGTTCTAAAACTGATATTGAAATGCAAGGGTCTAGATGATATGTCTGATAACAATTATAACAGCTTTATACAGTTGCCAAAAAACTGCCCATAACTCAACTCTCCCTCAATAGTGACTGAATCAACAAATTATAGTATATATGTATATCATGAAATACTAGGAAACCACTGAAAAAATAAAAAAGGCAAACTACTGGATGATTCAAAATGCCTTATGCTAAGTAAAAGAAGTCAGACATGAGATCCTACGTATGTTGACATTCCATCGATATAGCATTTTCAAAAAGGAAAGGAGCATATGGGAATGGACTAGAGAGACTCAGGGCCTTCTGGGATGGTAGAGACAGCCTGTACCATGGCTTCTGTGGTAGTCATACTTTCTGTGACTTAACAGTTTGTACATTTAACACTGGTATATACAGTATGCAAGTTATATCTCAAAAATCCTGATGGGGGCAAAAATGTATTTTTTTCTTTTTTAATTAACTTTTTATTATATAAGGTTTGTTTACCTTTTTTTTTTTTTGCCTTGGGTGTTCCTCCCCCTTCCCCTTGCCCTTGTCCTTCCACCTTTGTTCACTCCATCTCCTATTTCACTGTCAACTGTTGGTCAATTTTTTTAGTCTATTAGATTCTTCCTTTCTTATTCCTGGAGCAATGTCTTTTTCCCAGGTGAAGATGAGTTTTCCCGGGACACAGTGGCCTCTGCTTAGTTTTCCAGGTGTATCATTGTTGTGGGTAGTCATTTGGACATTGAGCGAGGAGGACAGGTGAAAGAAAGTCTTCCTGAAGACTATATAGAACAAATATTCAGCATCTCAGAACAGGTTTATAATTTGCATCTTTTTACTATTTAAAATATAGTTTCATTTTGATCTTCCATGTCCCTGTACCCTGTAGGATTTCCTGTCAGAGACCCTTCACAAGGGAATGTGGTTTGTTTTCTTGTAAGTCCAAAGTCATTCTACTTTTTTTTCTTACAAACCATGAGAGTATGAGTTTTTTTTTAGTTTGAGAGTGTGTGTATGTGCACATATATTTACTCTTTTACATATTTTAGGGAATAAAAAAATAACTGAGTTTGTTCTATGAAGGAATGAGTAGTTTTAAGAATAAATATCTCATTGGTTAGCAAACTAGGGAAGCTCTCAATAATGCCTTCTTAAAGTTCCTTTATAATTATTGAGATCCTCTCTATATTGTCATAAAAACTTTCAATCTATTATCATCTCCACATTTCCTCATATTTGGGAAAAATCAAGAGTTTACTGTGAAGAGTAAGGCAGGGCTCTGAAACAAATACAGAATGCTGACTGCTTCTATTCCTTGTGCTTCTGAGTCAACCTACATCCTGGTAGTGTCCAACCTACAATTTATGATCCTAACGTTTGCTTGTAAATTAGTTTTTTGGAATTTTGAGTGCCATTTCCTTGGAAAACAAAGTTATAAATCATATTTAAGCTCCCCAGCTAGTGCAAAGCAGCTTGCTTAACCCATAGCACAGCACTCTTTTTGGCGAGGAAAACATTAAGAATAACATTTCAAGAAGCACATTCATCTTTCCAGTATCCTCTTACCTCTCTTTCTGTATCCTTTCTGTACATTATGGTATCCATCCCACCCCCCAAAAAATTAACTCTTGACTATAAAAAATTAACTCTTTGGGCAGTAAGGCAAATTAGGAACTTTTTTTCAAGGATGATTAAAAACACAAACACATCTAATTGGTGACATTTTAAATAGCCTAGATAAGTAAAAGAAAATATTTTATGTAATATAGAGCAAGAATTTTTCAGAAAAGAAGCATGCATTATAGACATAAAATTTATAAGAGATGAGCTTCTACAAGATGCCTATATACACACAACAACCAAGTGACTTAATTACTGAATCCATCTGCATTTTCTAAAGTAGCTTTCTAGGAGCTAGAGACTAACTAGTAATCACTTTATTTCTTTCTTATTTCACAGTTGAGGCAACACAGGCTTACAACCTTATATCTGATGTAGAAGTACAGGTTTACTCATCCTCAGATCTGTCACCACACCACACCCACTACCCATGCTCTGCACCATACTACAGTGGGCTCCCTCTACACTATATCCAGAATTCTGTTTCTAATTAATTTGGAAACCATGAATTAAAGTAAATTTCACTACTGCATGACTCCTCTGAGTTTTCTTTATGCTGACCAATGTAATAAACAGTAAGGAACTTGTAGAAGCATAAAGTTGCTAAAACCCACTCAGTTATGGAGATGCATCTCATAGAGTAGTGTTTGTGAACTATATTTAGGAAAAAAAGTCTCCATCTTGTCTCCAAAGAATCCCTCCTACATTATCAAGACTTTCTTTAGACACATAGTCATGGAGAGCTCTCTGTTTCTTTTGTAGAGTGGGATAGTCCTAATAGACTAGTATTGCCCAATACAAGTATATTCTGAGCCATATACAGAAGTTAAAATCTCCCATCTTTATTTACAAGTTATTAATGCACAAAATTTAATTAAACTTATAAATCTTGAATTTTAATACTTCTTTTAATAATCCAACATGTCCAAAATATTATTACTCCAACATCTAATCAATATAAAAAATATTAATTCAAGAGATATTTTACAATCATATTAATTCTCTGAAATTTTTTACATTATATTTACAGCACTTCTCAGGTTGGACCAAGCTTTTTTTTTTTTAAGAATTCAATACCACATGAAGCTAGTAACAAATTTACTGGATGGTATATATAGTTTTAGAATAGTTTAACATCAATCCTCATTCACTGTCAAAAAAAATTCAGTCACTAAAAAAATTGAAATTAGAACCCTGAACTTTTAGCATAGACATCTTCTTAGAAATCATCTAATACTATCTTCTCAATTTTATGGCAAAGCAATGAAAGAGTGATGGAGCTGAAACAGGTCTCTTGATGGTTAGCGAATATTCTTTGGGTCCCTGGCATACTATATGTACTGCTTTAAGATGGAAACACTGGGGTTTGAATTTATAGAGAGAACTGCTGGCTTTAACTTAAAAAATCATCATAGAACTCTTCTTAAAAATTCACTTATTTGTTCAGATGTTGTCCCCAAGTGAATTTGTATCATTTACAACTCGAATTTTCAAATTAACTTTACTAGTTTTCCAAGCCAATCACATTCTACTAAGCCTTGAGAAATAAAATAGAAATATGAAAATATTAGCACATTTTATAGACAAAGTGGAATTTAATTATCTATACAACCTTTATCAAGGTATATTTCCATGGAAACTTGGAATTTTTAACAACCATATCGATACTTCACAAAATTGAATCTTTAACTTCCTGGCTTAGCATTATTAATCCAATGCCTGATATATAGTAAAGATTATGCACCCAAGTATACTAGTGCTGCACCATATAAAAGCTTTTATGGGGAGAAGAAGAATAGAATCAAAGGATACGTGAGAACAAAGCAGACAAAGCACTGTCAGGACAATGACAAAAACAAGTGCAATGCACTGCTATGGGGTCACCTAGCCAGCTGAAATTAATTAACAGTGAAACAATAGCCTGTCCTCGGTTACCTACCAACCTGGCGACAAATAATTCATAGAATCTCAACTCAGAGTGGAGAACAGAAGGTATATGACACGAATCATAAAAAAACATATATGACTCTAATCATAAAAAAAACCATGAGCCATTAAAGCAGATTGAAACTCTTCTCACCAACAGCAATTACTGGGCATCTGCCCACAAACCATACTGCTGTATCTGAATTTTGCTTAGACTAAAGCTAAGATACATCCTGTATTGCCAGTCTGGCAGGTGTTATTTCCAGGTTGCAAATTATGTTCTTGGCTGAACTCTCAAAGGTAAATCATTGGGAGGAAAAAATCTGAACTCACAAGTAAATAGTCCTTTCTAGGACCATCTTGGTCAACACCTACAGGGAACATCAGATCCCATCTCCTCAGCCATTCTGAAATAGTTTGCACCCTATTTCCCATAGCAAAGTCTCCCAAGTCAGAACCATAGAACCCTGGTCTAAGGGCCACAGAGTTATCTGGGAAACTCGTTTAAAGATTTAAATCCTGGGCCCACTCCAGACCTACTGCACCAGAATATATGCAAGCCCAGAAACCTGCATTTTAATAAACTTCTTAAGAGATGATTGTGTACATAAAAGCATGACAACTTTACTCATAGAGTCAAAGAAATATAACAACAAAACAAACGAAAAACCCTATATTAAATATACCAAGTACTTATTTTCTGAAGAATCTATAAATCTCGTGGCATGGAGAAGTAATTCTGAATTATAACCATTTTTGCTGCTCTACAAAAAAATTACACCAGAGATTCAAATTACTGGGCAGGAGCCTGGGTTCTCTAGGGTTCTTTGAGTGCTCTGACAAAAGCACCTGGGTTATTTGTGTATTTCTGGAGACTGGATAAAATTCAATTTCTTTTTCTTTAAAAAAATCTTTGTTTTTACATATAAAACAAATATAAGTGTTGTTACATCCTTGTTATTATTTTGACAGTAAAGAATTTCCTCCCTTAGAAATGCAAATCAAAACCACAATGAGATACCACCTTATACCAGTAAGAATGGCCCACATCCAAAGAACAGGCAATAAGAATTGCTGGTGAGGATGTGGAGAGAAACGAACACTACTACACTGCTTGTGGGAATGTATACTAGTCCAACCACTATGGAAATGGAATGGATACTAGTCCAACCACCTCCACTGTGTGGAGGACCCTCAAGTTAATGAAAATGGAACTACCATTTGACCCAGCAATTGCTCTCTTGGGAATCTACCCAAAAGAGACCACAACTTGGGTACAAAGGGACACCTGTGCTCAGATGTTTACTGCAGAACAATTTATAATTGCAAGGTCATGGAAGCAACCTAAATGCCCCAAAACAGATGACTAGATGAAAAAAATGTGGTATATATACACAATGAAATATTACTCATCAATTAAAAATGACAAATTCGATGATTTTATAACAACATGGATGTACTCAGAAGAAATCATATTAGCAGAAACAAGTCATAGAGAAAAAGACAGAAACCAAATGGTTTCACTAATATATGGGATATAGTGAAAAAATAAACAAAAGACTTGGGGAAAAGTCAAAACAAGCTAAGCACCAAACTGAAGTATACAACTTTGAGCAGGAGGGAAGGGGGGGGATGGAGGGGAGGGGAGGGTAAATCCCTGGGATTACAATGTTGTGAAATTTATACATAAATAAATAAAATAAAAAATACTTCCACTAAAAAAAAAAAAAGAAGAAGAATTTCCTCCCTTAGGTGAGGTCACCATGAAATCCTGTCAAAAGGGGCCAAAGCCTCTAATCAACAAGCACAGGTCTGCATCACCCGCGTATAGCAATTGCCAGACAAAAGCAGTTTAAACAACAGGGTTTTATTAACAAGAAAAATTAACCAGAAAAATGAAAAACCTTTAATGCTACAAGTGGCCAATTATCTTACCGCAGTCACCATTTTTAGTCCTAAAGGTCCCAAAGACATATATCCAAAATGGTGCCCCTTTGCCCCTCCAAAACTGAGGCAGGCACTCTGTAAATTCCAGTCTTTCTCCAGCACCTTCTTTTCACTTCTCCAGTGTTCCACACTGCTCCACTTCTCCAAGGCTCTTCAAATTTCTTCCATAATTGCTCATACACATATCAGCTTTCCAAATCCTGGCCATCCCCAGGTACCAGCTTACTACGCCATCTTGCTGTGGTGTCACATTCTCCACATTGGCTACTCTTCTGCTGGTCACGATGGTTCCTTGCTACCACCAACTCTCTCTTCCAGGGGGCTTCCCCTGGCCAGGTTACATGGGTCTTTTCTCTCAGTCCACCATTCTTGGCAACCCTTCCCTCTCACCCCTCTCCTTGTTCCTCCATTTTTATGCACCCTTTGGCACTTCTCACATTTCACATACCTTTCAGACTCCACCCACCAGGGCATTTTGGCATCCATACAGTTTTTAACTGCATCACTACCCTGTATCAGCCATAGTTTACCCACAGCACCTGAAGCACCCATAATTCTCCACCATAGTCCACTGTGCTCCCTCTTGTTCCATATGCCTTGGATATAGCCAGCTTTCTAGGTTGGTTTAACCTGGGATGCTCCCTAGAGGTGTTGACCAAAATGGTCCCAGGAGAAACCAGGTTAAAACCTGGGTCTGACCCTCTAGTTTCTCAAAGCCTTGTACCTTCATCTTGATAACAATACTTAACAAAAATGATAAAAAGAACTTAGGCCAATAGAATGAACCTAAATGCCAAAGTCTTTATGATACAGGGTAGTGATGCAGCTAAAAATTGTATAGGCACCAAAATGTCCTGGTGGGTGGAGTCTGAAAAACCTGCGAGAGAAAATGGGAAGCAGGAAGAGAGGGCATATAAAAAGGGAGGAGTGAGGAGAGAGAAAAGAGGAAGAGATGAGAATGGCAGATTGAGAGAACAAGCCCACGTGGCCTGGCCAGGGGAAGGCCCCTGGAAGAGAGCTGGTGGTGGTGAGGAGCCACGGTGTGAGAGTGGCTGCCAGATGTAGCTGGTATGGAGTCGGATGCCAGAACAGCAGGCTGGGTGTGACCAGGGGCTGCTTAGGGCAGGCCTGGTAAATGTGGTCAGACACCTGTATGCCTGGTAAACAAAGTGTCTGGAGCCACAGCAAAGCAACATACTTGGAAAGCTGAGTTTGCATCAGCATCTGTTGGAAAAGCTTGAAGAGCCTTGGGGAAGTGGAGCAGCTTGGAATGCTGGAGAGAGAAGGAAAGAGAAGACTCTGGAGAAGGACTGGATTTTGCAGGGTGCAGGGGCACCCTTTGGAGGGGCACCATCTTGGACGTGTTTGGGACTTTCGGTGAAATAACTGGCTACTTGTGGCATTAAGGACTTTTCGTTTTCCTGGTTAATTTCTCTTGTTAATAAAACCCTGTTGTTTAAATTGCTTTGTGACTTTGGCAACTGCTGCATGTGAGTGATGCGAACCTAAGGGTATCTTACTGGCAGAAGCCGCATTTTATAAGTGTCCTGTTGGTTAGAAGCTTCTTCCCCTTTCAACCGGATTTCATCTATAATAATCTTAGTGTTTTGTATCCAAAACAGATATTGTCTTGAAATAGACTTGGCATCAGTTTGCCAGTTTCTTTTAAAGGCAATCCTGACTTCAATGGAGCAGAAACACATCTAAGGAGGAAAGGAAGGAGACAGATTAATTTCTGAAGTCTCCGAAGCAGCATCCCAAGAAGTCAGCTCCTTCCAGTAGTTTGTGAGTAAACCACTAAAGCATTGCAGTGGAGTCAGAACAAGAATGGGACTTCTCCTGGGGAGAGAAAGCAGCACACTAGAACTTGCAAAGAGGTGCCAAAACCAAACTCAGCCTAGAGAAGAGGGTGATTTGTGTTGAAGCATAAAGTTGTCAAAAAAAGAATAAAAACTGTTTAACCCAAGTGCTGGGAAAGACATGGGGAAATAATTACAAAGACCATCAGAGGTTTTTTCCATATCAAGCATCCAGATTATTCAGCATCACTGGAGAGATCTTGAATCTAGGCACAGACTGTAAAATCATAAAATCTAAAGTGTTGACCATTTGGAAGAAGAACTAATTTTGCTATATCTTAGCAGTCAATACAGGGACACAAACTAACAACCACCTATTGAAAGTGCATGGGAACAATAACCCTAGAAAGTTCTTAAAGCAAAGATTAGTATACAGGGTACTTGGTACTTGGATAACATTTTTCAGTGAAACTCATGACAAGAAGAAATCCTGGCTGACTTGAACAAAATAGCATTATTCAAGGACTTGCTTGTATTTAACAGTTTTTCTTAACATCACAATCACCAAGAACTTATCAATGACACTAAGTGAGAACTTACTATATAGAAATTAAGATATTTATTATGTTATGGCTTCATTGAAAAGTCATTTGTATTATCTTTACTCTGTGCTAAATGTGTTTGGTATTTGTGAATTTAAATACTTACAAGTTTTATTGGACTATCTGATCTGGCTTCTATTACATATGAAACCCAGGACAAGTATTTCTGTCATGCAGAGTTGGAGGAACTTGAGTCTAACAGCTCAAGAGAGAATACAATATACTTTACTTTCTCGTTCACTAGAGTCTGACAAATAAACACTGCCTCTTCTTTAACAAGCTCATTTCTGTGGCACATTAGCAACGCATGACCTGTATTACTCAGTACATTTTCAGTCATAGCTGACAGAAACTATGAAATCTTGCTTGAGGCATGATTAGGAAGGTCAGGGATAAGGGCTTCAGACACAGATGAATGCAGGGAATTAAAGTACAATAGGATTCTGTCTCTCTTCATTCTCTGTCCACAAACCAGAAAGAAAAGATAATAGTTACTGGTTAGTCCAGGGGGGAAGAGAATTTTTCTGATGTTTTCCACTGATGAACAATCCACAGACCTTGAATGTCGTGATGTGGCTATTAAACCCATCTTCAAATCATTTGTTGTGGCCAGCAGGTTGATTTGTCCTAATTGCTCGAGACCATATTTGTTGCCAAACTCTCCCTTAGAGAAAATGATCAGCTCTACTTTGATAACAATCAGTGGTTTCCCTAAAGAAATGAATGATTCTCATTCTAGGAAAATGGAGCACTATCATTGGATGGTTTTGTTTTTAAACTACCAAGGCAAACAAAATGGAGCTCCACGCGAAGCCACTAAGTGCCAGGAGTTATGGTTCTCTTTGCTGCTATCACCTGAGGTCAAAGGGTCTCATTCCTGGATACAGAACACAGAAAAGGCCTGGTATTTTCCTCTCATATGGTGATCACCAGTTGCTAGGTGAGTCTCAACTCCCCATTCTTTGTAGATATGCTGGGGTACGCTCTTATTTCCTGACCTGGGAAGAGGCATCCCTGTTAAGACTGGCAGTCAATCTCAGATCCCTTTAAAATCACTGCATAATTTCTTCCTATGGTTCTTCTTATGATCCCTCTGTTCTCTCATTATGATCCCTCAATTTCTCATTAAGAGAAACTGTTTCAAAGGTCCATTTCTGACTTATTCCAGTCCACATCTCCTCTTCCACACCCATTAATTCATCACTGAAAAGAAAGACCTTTTTTTTAAGAGTCTCTGTGTGAATTTTATTTGTCCAGTAAACTCACGCTAGATACTCCTTTTTTGCATCAGTCTCTGGAAAGTCTGTGTTTCACTATCTGAGCCTCCCCATTTGCAAGTTATACAACTAGCAGCTTATCCCACTCCATCTTAAACTCACTTTTTAAATATAATTCACAATTCTCTGCACACAGCTGTAAATGTCCTCTTGCCCCCACTAGGAGACATCTTATCTCTCTAAAATACTGTATTTGGGGACTCACAGTGTTGTTTATCATTTAAAACAACTGCTCACTGACTTTCGCTTTATTTTTGTTTTCATAGAGAGACTCTGTGGTCATGAATCAACATGGCACCTATATCTACATACATAGTCCTCTTTTTAGATAAAGTTTATTTTTTAAAGCAATTTTTACAACATGGAAAGCAGCTTACCTATGGTCATGCTGTTACCTACGGCAAGGGACCAACTTCTGTATCTTTTTCTTTATACCCCAAGTGTTTAAACAGAAGAGTCCATGTTCAAAAAATTATGCTAAGAAAATTAAAAATCACCGACTTCACTAGCACTACATCTCCTAACAACAGAAAAAAAATAGAAAAACTAAAAAGGACCCCACTTACATATCCAACAATAAGGGATATGTTTAAAATAGTAGTACAGGCAAATACATTTCATACAGACACTGTAATATTGCTCATGAAACTTTAAAGAAAACAAGGGAAAGGGCTTCTTCCATTTAAAATAAATGATATATAAATCATACAGATAAATTTCAACCTATGCGCACTATTTCACCAATAAATTTCAAACTATGCACCTATTTCACACTATGCATAAAAAGAGGAAAAAGGAAATAAAATGTGTGAGTGCTATATTTTACAGGATTATAGAAGCTAATATTGGTATTTAGTTACATCACTTTTAGGACAAGAAAAATAAACTATAAGTGACAATAAAAATAAATCCTGCCTAATTCTAAAGATTTAGTTTATATATTGTTTGCAGTGACTCAGTCACTGACCTTCCTTCTTTTCCTTCTTTGTATTCACAGACTACTTGACTTGTAATGATCACTTGTTAGCTGCATCATGGTGATTTATGTTTTTATCAGTCTCAAGAAACAGGTCATCATTCATTTAATTGCAGAAGTCAGGCCTTGTTTTCGTTTCCACAAACCTGTGCACAGGGTCTTCTAAAACCTTGGTACCTATCTATAGTTTGTTGTATTAAGTTGAAAGTGGAAGAATCATAGTTCTGATTTTTAGTTGCTAAAGCTTCTATCTTCTGTAGAAAATGAGCTACTCAGAATGTGGCAAGGAACCAAAATAAAAATAACAATAAAAACAGTAATAATAATAACAACTAGTATCTGATTCATGAACAAGAATTACTAGACATCAGTTATCTGGACACAGGCTCAGTCTCCTGATGAAAATTGCCATTGTTTCCAAGAGTAGAGAGAAAAAAGGAAACATAGTACCACTAGAATTAGAACCCAATAAAAAAAGCCAACATTTAAGTCAGGAGCATGTAATCTGTGATCTTCGTCCAAGATGAAAATGTCACTTTTTATTTGATGTGTCTGCATCCACTCAGTCACAATCAAGGCTTAGTCTTCATCCCCAATTCTAGCTGTGATGATGAAGCCAAAACCACCAGCTTAAAAATGTTAATCAGTAAAGTCAGTTACTTGTTTTCATGGGACCCAAAATAAACCAGTTGTTCAGACTTTTTAAAATCTAAGGTTAGCAATTTGATCTGTGGTTTTGCCTTGCCTGCAAATATGACCTTAAAAGTGAATACTGAATAGTTGAATATGGATACATTAACTCATATTGCAGGATTCAACCTCACTTTGAATTTTGACATAAGCAGTTTAAGTCTCCCTCCCTTTCCCCACTCTTTCTTTCCTTCAGTCTCTCTTTCCATCTCACTGTTCCCCCAGCTCCCTGCAGTTTTATGACCCTAGTCCATCACAATTTGCAGCAAACTCCTGTCCCAGATGGTTTTTGCTGGTCAAGATGGGCAGTGTAAAAGGTTAGGTTTGTTTGATGTAGATCAATTCAGTTTTTGTGTTTGTGGAGAACACAGATTTTAACAGGTGGAGAATAATCTGTCATTCAGATGTATTCACCAGACGATAATTATGTAGGATAACATAGATAGCAGTAAACTAGCTTTTCCTCACTTCCGTGCATGCACTTCTACAAGAACTTATATGTATCTGAAGTTACAAGAAGTGCAAACTTATTGGAAAATAAGCAGCTTCAGTGGTTAGAGGACTGTTTGAGTCTGATTTTGTTTTCCCATGGGTGAGCTGTAGACTACCTAACTTTCATGAATTTACATTTCCTCCTTAGGAGTCCAGACCAAAAAGACTTTAATGATAGAATTCTATGGCTATTCTAAAATCACTGAATACAAACTCAAAATTTCCTCTTTAATTTCACAGGAAAAGTCTGTTTCCTTCAATGAGATAAGATTTTCTAGCTCCCTCTCTTTCCTAAAATTCTATAGATAACATTTCTTTTCTTAATGAGTATGACCTAAATACTTGAAGAAAAGTCTTTTTTTTTTTTTTTGGTAACTTTTAATGACAACTGCATGCATGGAAAGTGCTACTTACTACTATGGCCCGGGTACATGCAAAAGGAAAAATTACTAGTTCTAGAAAGAGAGGGCAAGGAGACTAGAAGATGTCCTTCTGCTCATGCCAAGTTCTTTGCTTTGGTCAGGTTAACTACCTTCATCTTGCCAGGAACATGGAGGGCAAAAATTCCAATAGTTCCAAGCACTACTCTCTTTTACTATCTTCACAAGGGCTAAGGAAGAGAGTTTTAAAAATTCCCAGCATGTACTTACTTGATTTCCAATGAACTATTTAGCCTTAAGGACAACAGTTTTAAAATTGGTACATATCTGCACTTTTCAAAATGGTTTTATTTAACACCAGTCTTGCCAATCATATTCTAATATTCTAAGCAACAGTTTCTTAAAATCTTTTCTTCCCTTTCTGTTCCTATGCCCAAAATTTTTATATGGAAACCTTATTCCATGCAGAGAAAAATGGCCCCTGAATCTGAAAAACAGGCTCATAAACAAAAAGTGGATTTTTTATTGTGTAATTAATTTAATCACACTGAAAATTTGGCTGTGGCTTACTCAAGCACTTGGCATGAGCACAGCCAGCATCTGGCATGTAAGCACTGAGCATAGCATCTGAAGACCCAAATTACGGGCAAATTGTTGTTGCCTTTAAAATCTTATGTCTTATGTCCATAGCATAATCATATGCCTTAGTTATTATGACACTGCATCTGTATATTCATTTGGTGGGTCTCTAAACCATAAATTATTTCTTAAAATATCCTACAACTTAGAATATGTAAAGAAAAAAAGTTGGTAATAAATATTTCATTTACTTGAAACCAATAAAGCACTTGTCAGAATATAATTTTTATGAAAAACTTATGTTTGCTGATACTATGAGTACTAATACTTCAACAGATAATAAAAACAAGCATGAATAAATTATGAACACGAGTACATAATTATAAGCACAAATAGAAAATGAACATCAGAGAGAAGATGTCATTACAGAGAAAGTTTTCTCTTTCCATATTTAAGGGACCTTTTTATTTTTCCTTTTTTCTAAATAATTCAAGAATATTTGTTAGAATGTATTTGTACTGGAGACCAATTATAATAACTTAAAATGCATCTGTTATAACATCAAGTTAATTTTCCACATATATAAACAGTCAGATATAAATGTCCAGTCATCACTGATGAAAGCATTGGAGTCCCACACCCATCATATCATTCGCTTTGAGGCCATTACACCTTCTGTGTGTCTACTGGGTATCTTCCTTGCATCAAAAACTATCTGCAGGGATAACCATTGCTATTGTCCCGATGTTTTAGAAACTATAAACATACCAGAAATCAGAAAATATTTATGACTTACTTCTTTAGTAAACAGATAATTAGATCTTGCATGTAGTATTACACTTGTTATCAAGCTTGCCATTCAACAGAAGCCATTCAGAGCAAGGGAAAATATTTTTAATAAAATTGTTGGGGAAATAGGCATAAAAAAGTATGTTCATGCTCTAAGAATACCATGTTTTTCATTAAAATTCTGTAGTCTGTAACTGTGTGCACCATTTCCTCCAGCCTGCAGGAATTTAAATGTTGGTTCACCAAAGCATAGAATTTAAGAGCAAATGCACAGCAGAAAACTCATAATCAAAGCAGTTCCCACATGGGCTGTGAATCCCTGAGGCTGTACCATTCCCTTCTGTCAGGCACATAGTAGTTCAGATAAAGGGTGCCATCTTAGAACCCAGCTTCTTCCAAAGCTCTATGTATCCTTCACCAAGCATTAGGGTATGAAATATAATCAATCATTTGTCTAGACAGAATCAATCAGTGCCAACCATTTAAAAATGAACAAGAATGGAAACTAATGCTAGCAAATGAACATGAAGTGCCCACAGCTAACTAAATTGCACACATATTGCCACATAGAGAAGCTCAGGATTAAGTCTTGCTTACACCTTCAAATTATAGGGCTTTTATGAACAGAAAAAACAATGCAGGTATACACAGAGCCCTTCTCCCCTCTCCCTACCGCCCACCTTTGCCAGTCATTCTGAATCTAAAGAATTTGAATCTTTTTTGGAAAAAGAATAGAATAAAAATATCTTTTATCCCATGCAGCTGAATTCAAAATATAAATCTTCATTTGTAACAGAGAAAAAGAGACTGAGTTTGAAATGCTTTTGTCTTGAGGCCTTGGGGAGGATAAAATTATTTCCTTCATACTGAATGGCTGTTCTATTCAAATTGAGGTGCACAGACCTTAAGCATCAGAGGCTCCTGGAGCTCAAAGAAGGAACCGGTTTCATTCACTCTAAATTGATCAAGGTCAGTTTCTGATTTTAGTTATACTCAACAATGTTGCTTTTCCAGGGTCTGAATGATGACAGAGTATGGTTTTTAAAAAAAGTAAGAAAGAAAGAAAATATAACTGAATCACTAGAGCTTAATTAATGTTCTTCATCAAAGATTTGTCTGTATGTATTTTCAATTCTGTAACAAGAGTTTTTGTTCTAGAAGAGCTGGAAAGAGCTTGCAGAGTTGGAAGGTTACTGTGCCCCTTCCATAAAGCAGAAGCTTAAGGACAGAGTGATTTTGTGGTTTACCTAAGGTTACCCAGAGTAGGTGGGAAAGTAAAGGATGTACAATATGGGTGACTTCTATTTTGTTATGTCACAGAGTGGTGAAGGATATTTTCAGCATTTCAAAAACAAAGTGTTCCTGCAAGTTTCTCCATAAAGAGCACTTGGTATTCTGTGACCTTGAGCAGTGGTTCACAAAGACTGTCTCCAGACCAGCAGTATCAGCATCTCCTGGGTACTTGTTAGAGAGTCCTGGGCACCCTCCCACCCCAAGTCTAGTGAATCAGAAACTCTGTGGAGCTCCTAAAATCTCTCAGAGCAAACCTTCCAGCTCATTCTGAAGCATGCTAAAAGGTAAGCAATGACTGGTCTGTTTCACAGAACCTATTTGAAATCAGAGCAGTCTGAGCCCCTATTGGTTCTACAAGAGAGGTAAAGAGTTTGATTCATTAATTTATTGCAGTCATTCAAACTGACTAACTGTAGACTCCATCCTGTGAAAAACTTATCTGTGCTATTTGGTTAGGAGAAGAAGAAACATAAAGGATACAGTGTGATCCTGTACTTGTATAATTCAAACATATCAAGAAAATAAATTTTACTCAACAATACTCTAAAAGTGGCCCTTGGTAAATATTGTTATTAATTAGTAAAGAACTGAGACCCATCCTCTCCTATCCAGATCCAGATAAATTAATTCAGAATTCCTACAGTTTACGGAAAGCTAACATTTTTCCTTAAGTTCCTCAAATTGTACTTGTGACCACATCTGTCTCCTGATATTTGATCTCTCCTGTCCTTGATCTTTGTTCTTAGGATGACACAAAATGTTACTCAAATTCTAAAGATCAAAGCAAAGTAAAATGCAAAACAAACAAACCCCAGCTTATCCAAATTATTCATGAATGCAGTCAGTTTCAACTGGAGATTTGAGGGTGACTGAAAAAGGATTATATAGTGAAATAAGGCAAACAGGTTTCAGAGAAGAAAGATTTTCCTGGACAAAGAGAGTAAGGTTTTATAGTTTCTCTCTGATTTTATTGCCCACAGTACCCAGCCTCCAGTCAGTCTCTCCTCACCTCACTTTCACCTCTTCCTTTGCAGACTAAATAGTTTTGTTTGTTATTTACCTGCCTATATGCCTCTATTCCAGGAGTTCCAGTCCCTATAACTCTGAGCACATTTTTCTTTTCTCTGTAAACAAGTCTTCCCCAAGAATTCTACTTGTGCTAGATGTTTATAATATTCACTTATAACCATAAAAAGAGCAAACTCAAAAATCTAGTTTGTGGTGAGCTAAATAACACTTGAGATGTTGATAGGACTTTCAAATGGACATGCTTGATACACAATTCATCAAGAAAATATTTATGTTATGTCTAGCACTGGGCACTTAACATAGATTAAGATTCTATCTTTGCCTTTATTGAGCTAATAAAGTAGAAGTATTTGCTAGAAAAGGATTTGGGAGAAAGGAATTTCCACAAAAATTGGGTAAACTGCTCACATTTTCCTACAAAATAAGAGCAGAAATACTCAGCCTGAAGCTATTAAATAATTGTATAGATTCAAAGAAGTAAGGATCTTACTCAGTATCATAAATTATGATACAAGTATTGAAGATCATAATTATATGGAAGAAAGTGCTTAAAACTATTGTTTTTCTACAGTATTAGGGTTGTACTTCTTGGGAGCTAAGAAACATCAATTTTTCACTATATTTTTCAAGTGGTCAATGTACCTCCACACAACTGCCACAGACTCCTCCTATGTCCCAAACCATCTTATTTGAGCATTGTATATACATGTATGTATTTGACCAGCAGAAAGCTGCTAGATCCTAAACTTTGGAGGTAAGATAAACACTATTTTCCTAAAACAGTTCAATCTATCAGTCATCTTTATTCTCAGTGATCTAAACAGAAGTCCATGTACATTCCTATTACAATCTCAGTTTACTCATGAATCAAGTAAAGTAATGCATAAATGAAAATAATTAACATGCTAGTACAGATAGCAAGAGAGGCAGCAGAATAAGGTCGGGAATAAGAGGCGTTTATATGTTGTTGGAGTTGAGGATCCAGAGGTGGATCCTGAGGATCCTGAGAGTGGATGATGGAAAATGAAGAGACAGAGTGGCAGGGATCGCAAGCTCTCTTAGGAACTGAGCAAAAGTTTTATTTTCAGTACTCATTATATACTGTTTTTTCTAAGTGGCTACTTGCCAAAGCAGGTACCATAGCATGCATGAAATACATCTTTTGTTATATTCTTGACATTTAATATATTACCTGATTGTGGCCTGATTCTTTTGTCTCTTGAAAGGGTACACTAGGCTTTGTCTCCAGTTCTCAGATGTTCCTTCTAAAACATATACCTGAGGCTTGCTCTGGATGTCTTATCAGCCCGTGTTCTCTGAAGCTTGCCATCAGAGGTGGGAGTCTTGCATGGAAAGACTACTGAGCTGGTATTTAATGTTCTATTAAGGAAGTCTGAGAACTGGGTTTGCTCAGCAGTCATTTTGCCAAGGATCTCAGCAATTCCTTCATTTAAGAAACACTTCTGCTGAAGAATTAGACATCTCTGCTGGGGGTTAGGACAGTTACCCCCCCCCCTTTCTCTGTAAGTTCTAACAGCATGATAACCAGGTGCTTAGTTCTATTTTATGTCAATAGTTAACAGCATCTAATATAAGAAATAGCAATTCTACATTTAAGACGGGTAATGTCATTCTGGTTTGAGTTTTTGGTTTTTTTTTTTTTTAACAAATTTAAAAGAGGGGTAAGATAGATTTGATGTCTAACACATTTAGTATCTTTATTCAAGTGTTCTTGGAATTTCTGAAGCCATTGTCATGAATACCTATGTAGACTGAAAGTATCACAGCTGTCCAGAGGACCAAGTTATCAGTGAAATTCAAAATATAAGATTAAATACTAGAAAGAAACATAGGTCATTCTACTTAAACACCCCTAAGTTGTAAGTAAGGAAATTGATATTAGAAAGACTAGATTATATGATGTTCCTATAGATTACAGTAGTTGAGTCAGAATGCTGAATGATTCTATAAACTGATCTTTCAACTAGTGTACACAGATACACGTATTTTAGACCAACATGAGCTTATAAATACTGGTGGTTAGCAACAGAATTTAGCACATTTATTTTTTTGTCATTTCCTTTTCACTTTTTTCAGAAGTGATCAATAAGATGTATATACATTTTTTGAGATTTATATTTATAGAAAAGTCTTAAATTAAATGAAGGCAATCTTACCAAGTGCCCCTCACTTCTTTTGGTAGCAATATCATATAATCAACACTATTTAATGTTTAGGAGAGATAATACATTATAGTATATATCAGTTCAGAGTATTAGCTTCACATCTTTCTCCAGAGGGCCAACATATTCCTCCATATTTGGCTATCACACAGATTTTCATACAGGAATGTAGAAGCATTAACTAATCAAAATAATATGAAAAATACTACACATATCTCTTATTTTTGTAAACTTTGATTTTAATATAAAGAGCTTTGACAGTCAGGGAAAAAATGAACACCTAATACAATCCTTCCTTAAACTTTAATGATACTTTCAGCAATAAGTAGAAAGCATCTGGTTATTGCTAGCTGATGGGATTGAATTCATTTCAAGAAACATACAAAATCCCATATGAGAGTGGCAATAATGCCCTTATGAGGCACTCAACAGCATGCTATACTTTTCATAAAAAAGAAACTTTAGTTTCCACTGCAGGCAGTTAATTAGCCTTTATGAGTTCTTAGAAATTTAATAAAACCTATAACTCCAACACAGAGAGCTCATGTAATCAGACTGACCACAATCGATACCAAAAAATTAACTTGAATAGCCACAGAAACTTAAAAAAAAAAAAACATTCTTTTCAAATAGGAAAATGAATACATGAATCTATAATTTTACTTAGCAATTCAAACTGAAAGGTCATACAATGTCCCTGAGCCAGAAAGTAGGAATAACTATTGCTAGACAGTAATTTAATAAGTGGATAGGTAACTAATCTCACAGCCATGTAACTGATTTCTCTAAGACTATACAGAACACAGGTTTCCCTGGGAAAGTAAAAGCTCTTATTTTATTCATACAGCTTGAATTTCACATAGAAAAAAATTGAAAAAAAAAATAAGCACTTGCTGCTTATATTCTTCAGTATTTGTTGTGACAAAAATCTATGAAATAACTGCAAAATTAGTTCAGCAAATTTTCCCTATAATGTAAATCTGCAAAATCAACTTATTTCGGCATACGTGCACCACAAAATTAAAAATACAAAATCTGAAAATTCACACTAACATTAAACCAGAATACCTGGAAATAAACTTAGCAAAGTATTGAAAGTCCTGTATACTGAAATCTACAAAGTATGGTGCATGGAAATTAAAAGGGCAAGTAAATTAAGGTATATAATAAGTTCATGGGGTTAAAATACTAAATATGGTTAAACTGTTAATTCCTCCCAAACTGATCTACAGATTGTTTACAGTCTAGTTACAATACTAGCAGGGTTTCACTAAAATAATAAATTAATTCTAAAATTTAACTAGAAATACAGAGTCTATAACACTGACAATGTCATTGGTACACATTCACCACTTACAACAAAACGACAGTAATCAACATGCTGTATTGGCACCAGGATCAATCACAAGTGAGAGTCCAGTAATAAGCATCTACAGGTAACTGACTTGAAAGAGAATTGCTCTGTTCATTAAGATAAAAAAATTTTTTTTCAGTGAAAGGAACTGAAACAACTAGTATTTACCTGGGGGAAAAAATTACCCGCAACATTTTTCTTATACCATACACTAACACAAATGTGTATAATGTAAATGCTAAATTGGCACACCAAAATGTAAAATCTAAAGCTAAAGGACATTTTTAATAAATGTACCTTTGCAACCTAGGGTAAGGCAGATATTTTTCAGACAACACAGAAGGTAATACCAACAAAATAAAAATGTTATTTGAAACAGCATTAGAAAATAAATTAGTAAGATACGACCAGAGAAAACATAAACAAAATAGATACGTCTGACAAAAGAAGTATACCCATAATATATAAAGAATGCCTACAACTCAATTACAAAGACATGGTTATCTTCAAATATGGGGTGAGGGGGTTTCGCACACTTCACCAAGAGAAGGATACAAATGGAATATAAGGCCAACAAAGAACTCAGCACACTAAGGAAATGAAAATGAAATCACAATTTGATCCAATACCAATCCACTATGATGGCTACATTTAAAAGGCTACCAACACTAATATCAACAAAGATTTGGAAGATATAGAATATTCCTTTATTACTGGTGACAATATAAAATGATACTACTACTTTGGGGAAAACTTTGGCAGTTTCTAAAATTTCCGTTAGTTATAATTCTTAGGTTGCAATTCTCTTTAAAATGAAAATTTGGACCCATAGAGAAATTTGAACACAAATGCTTAAGACAATTTAACTTATTATACCTATACATTATAAATAACTCAATAACAGAACAGAAGAACAGACATAGTACAATCAAGCCTGTAATGTTACTCAGTAATAAAAAGGAATAAACTACTTGTTCATGCAATATAGATACATTGCAGGCATTATGTTGCATGAAAGAAGTGGGCCACAACAGAATACTACGCTATTCCATTTTTAGTAAGATTAGGATCAGGAGAAACTAAACTATGGGGCAGAGGGAAAGAAAATAGTGATTACCTGGGGAAGGAGCTATTGAAAGGACCCAAGGAAATGATGAGAAAATAAATACATTCAACATTGTCACTGGGGTGTTAATTGTATAGGTGAATGCATTCCTCAAAGCTCAGACTACACATTCAGATTCTGATCACTTCACTCCTAGGACCAGTAATGAAACTAAAATCACAAACATGATCAGTGTGGGATCAAATGATTACATTCCAAATAGCTTCCTGTTATTCAGAAAAACTGCAAATGAGACCAGATTCATAGAAAGTGATTCTATGATTTCATAAGCTTATTTAAAGTCCAAATGAGAACATGAAAGATAAGACTGTCTACAAATGTTACAATCTGTTACTGAGTCAAGTTACTGAGTCCACTTATAGTAGGGGAAAAGATAATACTTAGGATTTCAAATTAGAGGGACATCATGTACAACAGGACTAATTTCTGCCTTTTTAACATGAACGCATGCAAGAGATCTTAGATGAGAGGGAATATTTTAAGAAGGAAGATACAAACAGCCCATTTTGCTTATGATTACACAAAGAACTAATTCATGAAATTAAAACTTTTTGCCAAGAGAAATAGCAAGTTTTAAACCTTTAATATCAAACTCATAGAGATCAAGTGTCTAAATTCCTGAAGTTGACCGGTTGACACAAAATTAGTTAGAAGAAACTACTTAATACAAGAAAATGAAATTTTGTAAAACCAGAATTGAGATAGTTCAATCCCATTCTCACTCATTTTAAATTTGTTCCATATAAATGATAAAATATAAAAGTCTCAAAACAGAACATTAGAAAATATATAATTTAAATCTACATTTCACATAATTAGATAGGCCAAATGGTATCTACTTTCATTTAACTCTGAACCTTAACTCTAATGTCAGTTGATATGCCTAAAATACAAATGACAAGCCTCACAGCATCCTAAAGATGTTTCAATAAACTCCTCCAAACTTGATTCCTTGGGATTCACATTGAATTTGTAAAAAGAGTTTCATTATTCCCATTAATTTAGTCAGGGGTATTTTAATAACAACTCTTTTCCTTTTTAATTCCAAGTCTGAAAATACATTGAATATTTTTTATAAGACTGAACAGTTGTAGAAACAAATTATTTTAAAATGAGCTACTGCACCGTTTTTCCTAAACTGTCCTTGCTTTCTTCTTAGGATAAATATAGCTAAAGTTAATGCAAGAGATTAAACCCTACAGAAAGCTACATTGTTAATAATCATATATAACTGATATTTAACTTGATTTCCAAAAGTGTACAATGCCCATGGATGTCCTATGAAATAATTTAAAACTAAGAGCCATTAATAAACATTTTAACAAAACCTTCACCAACTTATTAAAGTAAAATACATCATAATTCAAAGGGATATATGCACTCCTATGCATATTGTGGCACAATGCATAGGAGCCAAGTTATGAAAACAACCTCAGTGCCCAGCAACAGGTGAGTGGATCAAGATGATGTGGTGTACATACACAATGGAATACAACATTCTATAAAAATACTAGTCTATAAAAATAAAAATGATGAAGTTGTCCCATTTGCTACAAGGACGGAACTGGAAGGGATAATGCTAAATGAAAGAAGTCAAAAGAAGAAAGAAAATTATCAGGTAGATTTAGATCATATATGGAATACAAAGAAACAAAACAAAAAATCAGTCAAAACAAAACCAAACACAAACCCTAGAAATCTAACTATAAAGCTAAGACTATAAAGTGGGTGGAGGAGAGTAAAACGGAGATTAAAATGAAGAGTGGGGGCACAATAGACAATGGTGACCATGGTGATGGGTGTGGTCTGGTGACAGACATCTGAAGACGTGGGAGCCTGTATTTCTGAATAATATACAGTATACATTACTATTACCCTAATCAAAAAATAGCTTTAAAAATTTTTAATTGATATACCTAATAAAATAATGTCCCTCCTCACAGAATGCCTTACATAACAAGTCATTTTGGAGGATTTGTTTGAATATTACATATCCTATGTTGGCAATATACCACAACAGAAAAGAATGCTGACAAAAACAGTCTGCATCTCCATTTATACATTTTCAAAATAATGAGAAGACCTAAGGATATACGGATAGAGGTTCTTCCTCCAAATTGAAAGGACTGGAAATAACCTCCCTCATAACATGAAGAGACTTAACTCTTGAGCTATATTGCCTTATGTATGGAATGATTAACATCTACTCCTCAGATTGTGAGATTATCAACTATTACTAGGTTAACTATGAATTCCAAATTCTAATCACTCAAGTATATGGAGCAAAGTAAGTAGGGAATGTATAGATCCATGATCAGGACAGTAGTGGATCAAAAGATTTTTAATCTATAACAATACAGGTACTTACTGTTACCTGGTAGTCTACAACCCATTTACATTCACAGGCTTTATTCTGTTTCCTCCTCTAGCAGTTCTCAAGGAATATTTTCATATCTCCACTTAACAACAAGAGAAAACAAATCTGGCATTCAAAATTTAAGTAACTTGCCCAAAGTTATAAAACAACAACAGAGGCAAAGCTAGTCACCCAAATTTCAGGACCCATGGACCTATTTGTGTTTTCTACCACATCCATTGCTGAATTAACTTTTCACCATGTAGAATCTGTTCTTTCTCCCCTCCATAAACAATTAGCATCCCATAGCAAAACCAGTTGATGACACCTTGGTTTAATAGCTCTAACAGATTCCATCATCTATGTAGTTTATTTCTCCATATGGCTGAAGGATCAGAGGATAAAAAGCTCTTCAATCTTCATGTGAACATAATGATTGAAAAAGGACATTTTCCTATATTTTAAATCTGGACTTTAAATCTTGTTTAAAGCTAAAAAAAAGTTCTAAGACTCAAAGAGATGGGTTAAAACATACATAAGGCTAGTGAATATAGTGCCATGACCTAATAGTTACACCAAAATGCAAATACTTTCCAAAACTTAAATTTAAATAATGACAATTTATTGTGGTGCTATACTTAATTATTGGTATAAATGAGAATAAATAGAAATAAACCTTTTGAATAATTATATTTGGTTGGTTCAGTTTCTCGTGGTTGGGTATAAAGTAGGACTTGGAGGAAACTACACATACCTTGCTAATTCCCTTCTATACTTTCAATCCTTTTGTCAAGAAGGAGGAAAACAAATGGATCACTTTGGAAGACAAAAGAGGTAACTTAAGCTTAGACACTGGCTAGTTATTCTAGCCTTGTTTTTCAATAAAAGTGATTTTTTTTTAATTTCAACCTCAGGACATTAAGGGTTACAGCATTTCTCAAAGGAAAATAGCTCTGTTCTTTTATTAGAATATTCTCTGGTTCTAGCTACTATTATTTGGTCTTTAACAGTTTCATTTTCTAAAAGGTAATCAATATTTGACCAATAACATTGCGAAGCTTATACTGAACCATTCTGCTTTGAAAAAAAAGTTTAAAAATAAATGAAAACAGAAACTCTTTAAGCAAGAGACTCATATGGGTAAAGATTAATTAATCTTTCCTATTTCTCTCACTCTTTTTCTTTCCTCCAAGCTTTCCCCTTACTCAAGTGAAATGTTTGATTAATACTGGTTGTCTCCATGCTTCCTAATGCTTTCTGGACAGAAAGCAATTTAAATTGAGTTAACATGAAAGTGTTTTACATTTTCTCTAAAAATAACAAAGGAAGAGATATTTAGAGCATGAAAGCAAAAGGGAATATACTTTGGACAATGGAAAAAGGCTGTATGGTGCCCTCCAAATTATCCAGCATAAGACTCTACCATATTTGCCTAGCTCTGAACCAAAAGGAAACTTTCTACTGCAATTCTAAACTTTACATCTTATGTTTGAATATTAAAACATCTAACTACTTGGCTGACATTTAAACATATGTTTAACATATGCCAAATGTGTTTAAAGTTGTGTCCAAAAGTTCAAAAGTAGAAAACTAAAAAGTCCTTATTCATGTTTTCATTATATTCTCCCAAAGATAAATCATACCATGTTTGTGTATGTGGTGGGGTAGAAATGAAAGAGGTTTGGAGGTTGGGAAGAAAATCCTCTCATTCCCCTTTGCTTCCTTAACAAATAGAAGGGCAAGGTAAACCATTGAAAGGCTTGCAGAAGTTTTTGTGAGTAATGGAATACATATATTTTAGATGAGAGACAATGTCATATAAAGGACAATGTAATATAAAACCACCACAGTTCCAAAAAGGAGTGAATATAACAGGGTGGTTATTCATTTTTTAATGAGTAAGTGTATAAAAGCCCATTAAGTTAAATTTAATGTTTTGGTCATTATAGCCTATGCAGTAGTAAGTTTTAAGTTGTTAAAAAAAAATAGAAAATAAAATATTAACACTATAGTTATATCATTTGTGTCCTCATAATGAGCCTCCTACCTTTTAAAAGGTATGCATTATTTGAGTATCTAAAAATAATCAAAGAAAAAAAATAAAAATAATCAAAGAAGATAGATATTTATTGTTATCTCCATTTCACAGATGAAATTATGGATGCACTGAAATAATAAATATTTGGCTAGGTAAATACTACTAGAAAATAAGGAAACTAGTATTCAAAGAAAAGCAATGTGACTTCAGAATTCATATCTTAGCCCTATGCCATATTTATGTTTGAGGTTGGAAGAACTAAACTGATAAAATATCTTATAAATTCCAAGATTATTTTAAATTCTTATACCATCCACCTGTACCACTTACTACACTGGAAGGAGTCAAAGAAGATGAATGGGAGGAGAGGGGTGGGAAGACAATGGGGAGGGGGGAAGCGGGAAGCAAAGAGAAGGAGGAGGCAGTGGCAGCCACATCTGGCATCATAGTTTATCAGCAAAGGAACCAAGAAGCCCCAAGCAGGACAGAATGTGCTTTGTAGCATTATAAATGTGACAAATACACAAAAGGTGGTAAATAAACAGTGACTAGCAAAAATGTAGTTCTTAGCCCTCTACAATTACCAAAAAAAGATGATCTCAAAAATCAGGACTAACTAGTACTCTAAATATTATAGTACTGCCAGTACTATAATGTCAGAACGTTAGAAAGTTAGAATGATAGCTCTTAAAGTGCATGAAACAAACAACTTCAAAATGATTTTTGTGCTAGTGAAGATTAGATCAGAAGGGCAAATAAAATTATAAATGTGTTTTCTTTAGAAGGGATCTGAAACTGAACATAAACCTTTTATCCAGCTGACATCTCTATTTACTGTTTTGTGATGACAACTAATTTATTCCTGTGGCAGTTCTTTTGTTCATGTCATTTCCCTTTGGCAATAATCTCCCCAAATCTATAAAACCTTCTTCAAAGCTTTCTCTTCAAGGTATTTCTTTTCTTTGGAGCCCTAGCTGATCACATGAAGCTGTAGCATTGAATACTTAAGAAACAGCCCCTTACTGTTGTCCATACATTATATGTTATTTCATTATCTCACAGTAGATCCATAATGAACAGATATTTTTATCTATTCAACCACAGGTATTACAAATTTATAAATAGGAGATATACAGTATATTTAAAGGATTTTGTATTTCTGTAGATACCATGGTCATAACAGACATAAAGACTGATTATTAGTTAACAATTAGGACCTCAAGTAATGGCATTGTTGCTTCTAAGAAGGTAGGAAAAATAATTTTACAAATCACAACTACACAAACTAACTCTGCTAAGATAATATTTAATATTATCTTACAATAATATTCTCTCACACAATAGTCTCTCTCACAACAATTTAGTCTCAAAAAAAATCACAACTTTCTATGTGATGAGTTTCAAACTTTATTTGCTTTTTAATCAATATAAGCAAGCTACAGTTCTTGTAACTTATGCAGTCTATTATCCACTATTTTGCTTATTTTGCAAGTAACCATGAAACTGGCCAAAACAGATCATGCAAAAACTTTTAAAACCTCTGCCCCAAAAGATTGGCATGTGGCTACCTTTACAGGGTTTGTGTTTCCCAATCCTACCCAAGGGTAGAAAAAAGGAAATTCTTGATTTATTCCATGAGCAGCAAGAATCTGACAATTCCATCTTGGCCCATGAATTCTAATACCCCAGTCAAAATTTGATTTGGTTTGTGTTCTACTATAAAGAAAAAATATTTAGGTAGCTTACAAGACATTAAGCCCAGGAACCTTTTATTTAGGTTATTAGGTATTACCTAAGAGGATAAAGATGAGAAATGAGAAGCAGGGCAAAAGATGGGAAATGGGAGCACTGGTAGCTTAGTGGAGAGAAGTTTGCACACAACACATAAAACCAATAATCCAGTTTTTAATAATACTAACACTTGAGCAAATGCACCCAAAAAAAAGTGATTTCCCTCTAAGTCTTTTTTCTTCTATTTGCTGATTTTTTAATTAAAATATAAAACAATACATGTGATTTACTATTTTAAAATCATTTGATATTTTGTTTTGAGTGTTTTATGAATAACATGTGTCCTCTAAATCTTTTAACTACAACAGTACACAAAAAAATGTCTCAACTATACCACTGGGAAAGATATCCAAGATTGTTGTTGGGCGGGGAGGGGTAAAGAAAAGAATACCAGTCCTTAACACAGTTCCTGAACTATAGCAAATGCTCAAGAAAGTTAAATCCCCTTTAAATCTTTCTGGGAATGAATCCTTTGAACAAGGGTCCAAATTAACCTGTCTAAGTGTCTTCCAGTCTGCAGAGAAGTGTGTTAGTAAAACACCTTAATGGCAACACAGCATTCTCCTGAGGTCAGATGTTACACATCAACTCCAAGATAATAGCTACATTTCATTAATCATAATGCCATTCTCAGCATGAGATTCATATTAGCATATTTTATCCTCAGAATAGAGCAAGAACTATCATCCCCCAATTTTCATATGGAGAAAGAGGTAGGAAATAAACTACACTGACAGCAGAAATGAAATCTGATTGAATGCAGTCTGGCTTCAAATATCACGTCCTTATAACCACCAAGCTTATAACTTCAAGTACTTGGAGATTTAAAGGCAATAGTCCAGTGAAATTGGGCCACTGACTTACAACTAAAGCAGCTTTGCCTAACAAGATCTCAATAATGATATAACCCTAAAATATAAGCTATAAAACTATTTAACAAAATGGTTTTGAAATAAAGAGCTGGAGTAATTTCAAATGATCAGTGTTCTATGTGGCTTTGGAAAATTATTCTACCTTTAGCATTTGATTCTTCACTTAGATGAAAACATGTGGACAGGATTCAACACCTGTGACTAGACTCTTTTCAGTTCTTGGAACACATAAACTTTGTGCATTATTAAAAATGATAGTTCTTCTGTTTGTTGAAAACATTTGGCAAAGTAAAGAAAGGGAGAAGACAAAAGAACCCTTAAATCATATTTTATTCCTGGAAGTCTTGTTTCTTGCCAGTTTCAGGTAAATAAGAGCATTTGTTGTTCCAGCTTCTCATTTTACCTGGGTCCCAACTCCAATTGCATGCTAGAAACTCCTAGAGCATTATAAAAATATTGATGCTTGAAACTCAACTCCATCCAATTAACTCAAATCACTGGAAAACAGATCCAGGCATCTTATTTTTTTCAATGCTCCATGTAACTCTAATGCAGGATGAAGATACACTCTGCCATATGCTTGTCAGTTTAGCTGGCCATGGTACCTAAATATAAGGCCATATGGTTAACAGTTATAAATGCAATAGTTCAGATTAGATCACTCAACAGACTGGGAAGATTTGCAAAGGAATGGTGAGACTCACTTTTCTAAGTAGTAAAGCACTCATACAAGGAGATTATAGTAATGAGACTTAAAATGTCAGCTTGTACAAACCAAGTGCTATTTCCCTCAAATATAGCACTCTTTGTCAAGACTGACTTTAACAAAATGGTAGACCTTTTCCTTTCCCAACCCCAAATGGAATATCTCAAAAATAAACATGGATGATCTAATTTACTCACCAATCTACCAGGTTAAGAAGCTGGAACAGAGAGAACAAAGATATAGCTGAACCTTCCAGGAAAAGCCCTCTCTTTCTCCTGTCTCAGGGAGAAAGAAGAACAAGAAAAAGAAAGTTCTTCAAGAAAGAAGAACTTAGAAGAACAAGATTAGTTAACTGCCTCTTTGGCAGACTGGAACCCATTTCCTAGTTTTCAGCAGAGTACCCTACTACTAAGAAACCATGATCTAGTGAGGACCCAGATTCTGATTATTTACCCTCTATCTGAAGGGAGGAGCTAGTGAGCATGGGAAAAGGAAGTTAACACTCTGCTATTTCACAAGTGTGATGGAAAATAGAAATAATCTTGTTCATGGGCCAAAACAGCAATGATGTGATGTCATCAAGATTCCAAAATTGCTGTTCTGTAACACCTAGATTTTACAACATATCTCCAGTCAGCCAAGAGTGTGACCACTCCTCACAGCTGTCTGCCATGGTGCATGCCACACTACCTCCCAGACCCTAATACAGTTTCCTGAAATTCATGAAGTGGCCACTTGAGTGGCTGCTCCAAAACAGGTTGATATGAGTCCAAATAGAGAACTAAGTCAAAGTTAGGCTGTATATAAAAAGCCAACTTTATTCTATTCCTCATTTCAAATTATGCCTGCAACTTTGTCCACAGTAATTTCTCCAAGATTTCATGTGATATTCAAATGACAACATATATCTCCAAATGACACAGTGCCTTAAGAATTAGCAATCTGGAGATCTTCCAAAGATGAAGCTATCAGAGAGAACTGAACTCCTAGTTCCAAAGCAGTTTTCCCTCTAGCTCAACCTAGATAACACCATGTAATCTGGGTTTCCTTAGCAGCCTGCTCAATCTTGTACTGTCTTCTACTATCATGTCCCAAATTGTTATTTCAACTTTAAGACTAGTGTATATCTTTTTTTCCCATCACCTTGAAGAGGATATAGACTCTCATATCACTAACCTCCATAAAAGTTATAAAATAAGTTCTTGTCCCTGGAACTACATTCCAGGAGGGAAATTTGTGTTCCAGAACTCCAGATAAACCATGCATACAAAAGTCAAAACAGTATTATCTTGGGAGAAAAGGTAAATAGGAAGTGTAAGAGATAAAGGGGGATGAGGAAGTTGGAAGAAGGAGAAAGTATAACCTTCTTCAGGGGATCAGAATGTCACCCACTGTGAGAACAGTAATCTCAGCCTCACAATATATAAGCTGAAACTCATTTCCAAGAAATTTCCCACTGAGAAAGCAAACTGTCATAATATACTTCTCTCCTGAGAGGAATGTACGTGCATGTACGCACGCACACACACAGCTTTATCTCTAAGACAAAGCTTCTGAGACATTCTAGTCTCCATGAGCCTTTTTCCTGCTCCGATCACACATATTATAAAGGTCTTAATTTCCATCTTCCCTAGAACTTTATGTACTTAGCACCCCACCCCCAGGCATATATTTACTGTAAATTATTCTCATGTAACCACTGGTGACGTATATACGTCACGTATATACTGGTGACGTATATACGAAGTCCTCCCTCATTTTTAAAATGCAACATCTCCAAGAAGTTATTACCCTTCTTTCTCTATAGACTTTGTTATCTGTTTCTGCATCCCAGCTTGATGCCAAGGCATTTCAGCCCTGCAACACATGGTCCAGTGACTCTTGTTTCCTAGGGCCAGGTTCCCCCCACTCACCCAAGTGGAGAACTGCTCTCAGTCAGTTCCTGAGATGAAGCTGTTGGTGCTGCCCTCAAAACCCAACCTTCAGAGGCACAGGGAAGCTGTCCCTCCCCCACCTCACCTTTCTAAATATGTGGAAAACTAAGTAAATGCAAATTAGTTCATTGTTAAATCTAGGAGAAAGTAAAATTTATACAAACAATGTAATCACAGCACACCAAGTGTTCAGTGAACAATATGTACACTATCCTAATACTCTAAACACAACATGACTTTAACCAAAATGTGTTTTAAAAAAATATGTTGGAATAATGGAGAAGTGGAAGTGCATGGGAGCAAGACATGCAGAAAAGATTAAATCTTCCCTTCCAGACTAGAGAATCATCAAACATCCTAGTTTGAAATAAATAAAAAAGAGAGTTAATCAGCATACTGATAGAAATATGAAGCCAATAAAAGAAGCAGCTCAAATGTTGAAAAATCATTTTCCCGGAAGATTAGGGACTCAGGGATGGAAGGTGAGCCATGGGGACACACACACACACACATCTGTGTGTCTGTGAGTGTAAGACAAGCTTTTGGAGCCGTGTAAATCTCTAAACCCATATAGAAGAACTAAGATAAAACTTAGAAATTAATGTGTAATATTACATATGCCAAATTGAGAGTCCATTTCTCCAACTTTAGTTTTAGTCGTTACAACACACTGATCTGATTGCATAAATACACTATAAACAGAGAGCTAACAGTTTAATGGCTAAATACACTATAAACAGAGAGCTAACAGTTTAATGACTAAGAATATTTAACATGGCATATATTTTAATTCAAAACAAAATAAGGGAAAATTGATTACTTGGGTTCCTCTCCCTTATTTTCTCTCTCTTCCCTACTTTTCTCTTCCTCTCTTTTCCTCCTTCTCATTCTTAAGTAAGGGAAAGCTATATAAATCCCCTCACTCCCATGAAGGAAAAAAGAAAGAACAATCTGGAAGACCCTGTCTTTTGTTTTTGCTTTTTTTTGTGTTTGAGATTAGGTCTCACTATGTTTGCCCAGGGTACCACTGACTCAAGCAATCCCCAGCCACAGCTTCCCAGGTAGCTGCGATTACAGGTGCGTACCACCACACCCAGCTATATTTTTGGTACTAGGTCTCGCTGTGTTGCCCAGAGCAGGACTTGAACTGCGATCCTGTCTTTTGGCCTAAACACTTTGAAGAAGCTTTTTACTTCAGTGGAAAGAACACTGTAGTTAGAAAAGAAACAAGGAAAAAAAATCAAGATTAGCAGGTGAACCACTGAGAAAGAGTTTGGATTTGGGCCCATGGAAGGACAGTGTCTAGGAGCCCAAGCAGAGGCTCCACTTTGGGGGGAATTCCTTCCACATGCAAATCCAACTGACAAACTCTGCTGAGCCTGACAAAGCACCAGGCTTCTCCCTCAAGGTTCCCTGTTACCACTTAAACAGGAGGAAAAGAAGAAAGTGCTGCCCTCTGCATGCAGGACATAACATTATAGCTACAGGTAGACAGCTTTGCTTTGTTGAAAATACCATTGTCAATCTAGACACCATGCTGGAATGCAGGCCAATTTCCGACCTTTCCTTTACGCTGCTCCACAGTTGCTCTTCATCATGTTCCTGTATCTACCTTTAAGATTGACGATATTTATATGGTATTTTGCTAAGCACTATAATTAAAATTCAAACTTTGAAAGTTGAAAAAGAGAAGGAAAATAATGAAAAGATTGGTGGGGGTGGAGGGACCATAAGAAAAGGTTAACAAAATTCTAATTTTTGAAACTCAGTAAGACTTAGTTTGAGAAATAAATTCATCAATAATTTCAATGTATAAGTCAATGTCAGAGAAGAGTTAGATAAATTTCTCTGCCTCACTGAATAAATCCCAGAAACAACTGTAACTATTCAATTATAAATTGAATATATAATGATTTATTTATTTTGCTTTATCCTGAAATAACCAAACAAGAATGAAACCGCATATTATACTTAGCAACATTTTCTTCTTACCCCCAATTATCTTTTCTGTTGAGACCAGCTCTTGCCTGCTTTCCAGTGACTGCTTCTGCCTGGAACATTGGTATTTTCAGTATTGCACAGGCCCATGAGCAGTTAACCTCCTTCACATTCCTGCCATACCGCCCACCTCAGCCCTCTTTGTAGCTGGTTAGTACCTGCATTTTAAGAACTGCTGAGCCCAGACAATGCCCAGACTCTTAAGTCAAGGTCTACCTGTGGTCTATAATCAAGGTCCCTTCTTCTCTATCACTTTCCTGCCTCTTGCCCCTCCCCCCATTCCCCATGTTCCGGTCAACTTTTTTTTTCCCTATTTTTGGGGGGAGGGGTGTTCTTCCCCCCCTCCCCTTTACTAACTGACATGTTTTAAAGAACATTTCATGGTATGACCACTAGAGAAAATAGCATGGAGGTTTCTAAAAAAAAAATATATATATATATATATACTAATTAGAAATGACATCTATCTGCACCACAATATTCACCACAGTACTATGCACAATGACCAAGATATGGAAACAGCCTAAGTGCCCCTTGATGGATGTACAGATAACGACAGCATGTGTGTATAAACAATGTACTAGTATTCAGTTATACAAGTAACAACAAAAAGATGAAACAACCAAGCCAAGGTACACAACTTGGAGGGAGGGAGATGAGTGGGAGCGGTCAGGGAGGGGAGGTGGTGGGTGAACTCCAGGGAATACAAAGATGTGAAATATATATAATATATATAATATATAATATAATATATATAATATTATTTTATATATTATATATAATATTTATTATTTAAATATATATTATATATTATATATAATATATATAATATATATATTATTTAAAATTTAAAAAAATAGATGAAATCTTGCCATTTGAGATAACATTGGTGGGTCTTGAGGGGATTATACTGTGAAGTAAGTCCAAAACAAATTAACATAAAACCAAAAAAATCCATGAGAACAAATACTTAGATTCTGAATGGTGGCTGCCAGAAGGAATGGAGAAAGGGGTGGGCATGTAAAAATAGGTAAAGGGGATAAGAGTTGTATGGTGGTGGATAGAAATTAGACTTTCAGTGGTCAGCACACCTTGTATTCACAGTTGTTGAGGTACAAGCTATACATCTAAAACAATGTTATAAATGAATATTAATTCCTCAGCAACAATGAAAACTTGGAAAGAAAACAAAGAAAAAAAATTTAGACATAAAAGGACAAAGTTTAGCAAAAACAATTAAAGCACCCAGTTTCAATATTTACCAACACTTTGCCAAATTGTTTTTATTGTCCAATGTACCCCCTTTTTATTGCTTAGTTATTTTTAAGTAAATCTCCAACCCCAAGAGATCTGATCTTTATCTACTTTAGAAAGAATCTCAAATGTAATGACGATACTAGAAATGAGAACATGAGTCTCTTACAAAAAATACCATTTTCATACTTAACAAAAATATTGGCAATTTTTACTATTATCTAATGCTCAGTCTATTTTCAAATAGGTTCAACTGTCCTGAAGCAATAAGTTAATAGTTTATTTTTTTACCATCTGCAAACTAGGCTTGCTCGATATATGATTGTTATCTGTAAAGCTTCTGAAGTCTCTTCATCACAAACAGCTGCAACCTTTTTTCTTCAGTGCCATTGACTTGCTTAAGAGACAAAGTCATCTGTCTTATGAAATACCCCACACTCCAAATTTGCTGAAGGCTTCTTTGTGATATCATTTGATACATGTTTATTCCCCAGATTTCCTCCAGATTAGAATTTAGAAAGGCTCAATTCAGGTTCAATTCTTTTATACTCTTTTTTTAGAAAACGTAATTAAGTGGTACTGTGTATTTCACATAGTACCAGTTATTTGTTTTTCTTTTTCTTTTTTTTTTTTAATTTTTAAGAGACTGGGTCTATGCCATGTTGCCCAGGGTTGTCTCGAAAACATGGACTCAAGTGATACCCATTCTCAGCCTCCCAGGTAACTAGGATTAGAGGCACGTGCCACCACGCTTGGCCTATTTGTTTTGCTTTTTAATAACTCTAAGGCTGGTCAGTAAGTTCAAGTGATAAACTTGACAGTGAAGCTCCTGTTGTTGTTCTTCCTGGTGATGCCACAATGATGACCAGATGGAAAACCCCAGAGTTACTTTCCTACTTCTGCATTCATCATCTGAAGCTCGTTGGTTGGAAACTCTTACTCCTTCACTTGTTTTACTTGATTACCCTGAAAAGATCTCAGTTTTAAAAGGATAATTGCTTAATTTTTGACCCTTTAACAACTGATTTTTAATAATGAGTTCTTAGTAATCACCAAGAGTAGTCAATAAGTTTTATATGTTGTGTTCTATTTTTCATTGTTATCTTTGTCTTCATGCCTTACATCACTTTTATATATTTAATGTTTTAGTCAAGTGTAGTAATGGAAGAACAGTATTAAAAGGGTCTTATTTTGGCCAATGGGAGCCCTTCCAAGCTGGCTCTGTCATTGACATAACCTCATTAGGACTCTATAGGCTTTTTGCTTTCTGGCTAAAATATAAAGGTTTCTTCTATGCATGTCCCAGAGCTAAAATCATTTCCCTAATGATCCCTGGGTTTTTTACAATGGGAAATAGCACTTAGAAACCATAATCCAGGAATTATGTATGTTTCGTGCTCCTGGATTATCACCATTTTAGGTTCTTTAATGAAGTCATTAAGAAATATTTAGGAAGAAAAATATAAATTTCACTGGTATTTCCATCCAAATTTTATATCAACCTCCTTAATTTCATGATTATATCTCTTTTCTTTAACTGATAATAGCCAAACATGTCCCAACAGTTATGTGCTTTATTTCATAGTAAATACAGAATACTTGCAAATGAATAATAGTTTTTTAAGTAACAATAAAACAATTAAATGAAGTTCAACATTCTTCCATAGCTCCTAGTACTTAAGTTACATATAGCTAAAGATTTACAGTATTTTAAGATTAGGTAGAATAAAACTTTTTCTATAAGTTTTTCTACCAACTTAACATATGATATCTTTTTTTTCTGTTGTTTTCAATTTTAATTTAATTGTTTTAATTTAAAAGGCATTAATTACTTAATTTTTTGATTATGTAAAATATTTACTTAATTCAAAATTCAAAGCTCAGTAAGGAATAGTCAAAGAATGCATGCATTAACTCTACATTTCCCAACTTTGTTTCCTTTTATAAATATATTTTTGGGACCATCAGGTGAAAAAACTGAATGAAACTTTACTGATCAGGTAGTTTATCATTTGAACTTATTGACCAATCTTAGAATTATCAAAAAGGAAAATATTTTTCCCTTTGTCTCTTTCTTATTATTAAGTCTAATATAGCATTCTATATGCATTCTTCTTTTCACTTAGCAACATATTATGGAGTACTATAATGTACAAATATCTTCCTCATATCTTTATTCCTTTTTACAATAGCATAGTATTTCATTATGCGCTTATGTACTTTAATTGTTCAACCATTTTCCAACTGATAAATACATGAATTGTTTTGAGTATTGATATTACATATAAAGCCATAATAAAGTATCTCATGTCACTTATTAGTTTGGCACATTTTTGATAGAACTATAAGGTTAGATTGCTAAACCATGGAGATCAGGAATTTTAGTGGAAATTGTACAAATTGCAGTCAGTTCTCTACAAAAGTTGCACCATTTTGCATTCTTGCTTGCAAAGGATAGGAATGTCTGTCTCTGTAGAGACAGAGACAGAGTCAGCAGAGTGTGCTGTGAAACTGAAGGTGACAAAGGTATCTCAGTGTGGTTCTAATTTACACTTCTCTTATAGGACAAAGGTGAACAGCACTTTTTCATATTCATTTAGGCGTCCTCATTCTTTTTTGAGAATTCTATTTTTGTCCATTTTAAATGTCAAATTGTCCTTATTTTTTCTTTATATTTAGGAGGGTGCAACATATTAGGTTAGTTACTGCCTCTTTTCTGTCATAGAAGTTGCTCAAATTTTCCTGTTTGTCATTGTTTTTTGCCATGCTTGTTTCTGTTTTAAAAGGATCAATTTTATATAAATTTAGGGAGCTGACAATAATTTTTGCCATTACAGTAAAAGTATTGTAGTTCTTGTGAATGAAATAAGACTAAAACTAAATAAACAAAACTAAAATGACAAGGAGATAGTACTTGATAATGGTCTCACTTCAATAAAATCCCAAAGAAATTACTACTGTATAAACTATTACGATAATAAGTTTTTTAAAAAATTAATTAACAAGAGCCATTTGTAAGAGTTATTATTATTTTTCTATTCCAGCAACACTCAACTATTAAAATTGAAACTGCATAAAAAGCATCATGTTGTTCAGAATTAACCTAAGAAAAAAAGCTCAGATCAAATTTTATTATTAGAGGACATAAAACTTTATATTGTGCATGTGTGTATGAGTTATGAGCAGTTCACTTCTAAAATCATTTTAAATTATATATTCCATAAAATTACAATCAAATTCTCAAAGTTTTGAAAGGAGGAAGAAACTTAAATTAATGCAGTTAGGAAAACCAGTCACTATATGAGAAAAATAAAGTTTAGATAGGTACAAATTTAAATGTACAGCTTAAATTTAAAATTCAAAAAAGGAAATTTAAATTAAAATAAGTTTAGATAGGTACAAATTTAAATAAGTAAAATTTAAATACAAGTTTAAGTACAGTTTAAATGACACAAGAGAATTATCCTTTTTGCTTTCTGGGAAGAAACTTTCTTGACATGCTAAAATTACAAACCATAGAGGAATAAAAAAGTATGTGTATGTATGTATATGTGTATATGTATGTATG
The DNA here is from genome assembly GCA_004024945.1 of Uropsilus gracilis. Classification (NCBI taxonomy): domain Eukaryota; kingdom Metazoa; phylum Chordata; class Mammalia; order Eulipotyphla; family Talpidae; genus Uropsilus; species Uropsilus gracilis. Next base: position 125,316 of record PVHY01002479.1, read on the forward strand.
TATATATGTGGCAATATCAAAATTGAGATTTCACTTAAATAAAGAATGCCTTTAGCCGGCGTGGTGGCACACATAATCCCAAATCTAGGACGGAAGATTGAACTGGGAATTGCTTGAGTCCCCAAGTTCAAGATCCGCCCAGGGCAACATAGCTATTCTCAAAAAACAGCTGGGCCTGGTAGAGCACCTGTAATCCCAGCTATTTGGGAGGTTGAGGCTGAGGATTGCTTGAGTCCAGGGTACCCTGGGCAGCAAGAGTCTGAGGTTCTGGGGCAATATAGCGCTAGCCTCAAAAAAAAAAAAAAAAAAAAAAAAAAAAAAAAAAAAAAAAAAAAAAAAAAAAAAAAAAAAAAAAAAAAAAAAAAAAAGAATGCCTTTACACAAGGCAAATGGATAGAAAGGAGACTGAAAAAATTTGTATCAGGTTGGGCACAGTGGCTCATGCCTGTAAGTTTCAGCCTATGAAGCAGCAGGGGATAGGGATCATGGTTCAAGTCCTGCCTGAGGCCCATAGTGAGACCTAGTTCCAAAAAAATAGCTGGGCATGGTGGCGCGTGCCTATAATTGCAGCTACCTGGGAAGCTGAGGCTGGGGATTGTTTGAGTCTGTGGTACCCTAGGCAACGTGAGCCTGCGGTTCCACAGGCAAAAATAACAAGACCTAATCTCAAAAAAAAAAAAAAGTATTTGTATCTTTTACAATAAAAAAGGGTTAATATTAAGAATCTTCAAGAAACTCTGGAAACAAAGAAAAAAACCCAGTGGAAACCCAACTGAAAATGTTATCTACCAATTTCACTTTTACATATATATATAGTATATATTTCAATTTTTGAGTGTTGTGTGTATTAAAAGCTCAGCTAAAAGGTGTAGAAT